>APFE030762769.1:17460-48338 GCA_000404065.3 Pinus taeda | reverse complement strand
TTTCTCAAAAATGGCACATTTTGTACCTTGTCGGAAAACTAGTGATGCCACTCACGTGGCCCACTTGTTTTTTAATGAGATTGTCAGATTACACGGGTTGCCAACAACCATCCTATCAGACAGAGACGTGAAGTTCACGGGACATTTTTGGCATACCTTATGGAAAAAATGAACACCCAATTAAGCTACAGTTCTGCTTATCACCCGCAAATTGACGGGCAGACAGAGGTTGTGAACAGAAGTTTGGGAAATCTGTTACGTAGCTTAGTCGAGGAGAATTCTCGAATGTGGTACCAAGTGCTAGCGCAAGCAGAGTTTGCTTACAATGATTCGCTGAATCGTAGCATGGGTCTCAGTCCCTTCCAGATCCTATATGGCATGCACCCTCCTAGAGTGCATGAACTTCGGGATCTTGGTTTACAGGAACGACAGAGTGTGGATGGAGAAGATTTTGCAAATGCAATGAGGGATTTACACGAACAGGTGAAGGCAAAATTATAGGACAGCAGCTCGAAGTATAAGGAACATGCAGATTTAAGAAGAAGAGAAGTTCATTTTGAGGTAGGGGATGAAGTTCTGGTACACTTGCGTAAGGAACATTTCCCTGAGGGTATGTACAATAAACTGAAGTACAAGAAGATAGGGCCTTGTAAGATCTTGCGAAAGTTTTCAGCGAATGCCTACGAAATACAACTACCACCTGGAGTAGGCATATCACCTATCTTCAATGTGGCAGATCTGTTTCCGTATATAGGTGATCTGTTGGAGGAAAAGAAGGATGAACTCGAACAATCCACGCGGAACACCCAGGAAGACGGAGAAAGTTGGAAAACACAAATGCCTTATGTCCAACCTCCTGAGATCGAAGGCATCCTCGAAACTCAGGTAGTTAGGCGTACTCGGTGGAAAAATTATTTTCAGTACCTGGTCAAGTGGAAGAACCATCCGATTGAGGACAGCTGATGGCTTGATGCCAGGCAGATTGAACGAAAAGGAACATCGGTAGAGGAGCTCATGAACCGGAGTCATGATCTCTTTTCACCACGGGAGCCTGATGCAGGAGCATCCAGCTCACCGTAATTGGGCAGAAAGAACTCCAACCAGGTTCAGCGGCTGGTGATTGATCGAACTATCAAAGTTTTATGGGAATAATTTTTCTTTTTATTTTATTTTACAAAATCAGAAAAAGTTAGATACCTCTTTTATTTTCCAGTTTAGGATTGCTGTAGTTTCGATTGTTAATTAGAAAGTAGTCCATGTAATTAGGGAAAATAACAATCAACTGTTCCTACAAGTCTTGGAATACCAAATTAGTATAGTTATTGATAGAAGTAGAAGTTATGTAACCAAATTCTATAACAGTTAAACTAACTGTAAGCATCAACTGAAAACAGAGGGCTATAAAGCCAAAACACATGTAACAGAATGGGGTTCAGTTTTTAGGATATAGAAGGTTAACCCATCATAGTACCATATCTGTAATAAAGAGTCCCATCATAGGGATATCCCGTCATTGTATGGGGAACCCACAGCCGGAGGTGTAAGGGGGTCCCTCATAGTATGGACACCCACAGCCGGAGGTGTAAGGGCAAGCGACTACGTTGATGGCGGCCCCTTGGTCGAGAGTTCGCTTGCTCACCCTTGATATTAAGGTTAATCCTGGGTTCAATCACCTCGGGGATTGGGGTATTGTCCATCTAAATTATCTGTATCAATATTTGTTGACATTCATTTACGTTTTCATCATCTAACGAGCTACTGTATCATCATTATTTATTAAATTGTTATGGCTACTGTGTAAACATTATTCACAGTCGAATATAAACCCAAATAGACGGAATCTTAATGAATTCAGAGTTACCAAATTAACATTCATCTACTTATTTTACGCACGCGATGAAGCAACAGTTTCAAAATCATAATGTTCAGTTAACAAGGACCGAGAAATACAACCAGCCACGTTTACAAGCTTTCCAAAATTTGAATGCACAGAAGGACAAAGGACAACCAAAGCCGAATATGCAGAGGTAACAAAACAACCATACACTCTCTTTTATATTCAAATTTCATTTCAATTGTCGAAGAACAAAATCTACAGCATTGTTGGTAGAGCCGAGCCACGTTCTGGAGGATAGAGACCATTCAAGACATAAACAGAGTCGAATACGACTGAAGGACGAAAACCCATGCCAAATCGAAAAGCCCTGAGTTAGGGTTTGTACCAAACAAATAACCAGAGGCCACACTAAACTCTCATAGCTTCTCACACAGAGTCGACGAAATTAAAATTACAGTCGAATAACATATACAGTGACTAAATAACCAGACCAGGAGACGGGTCGTCCTCAGAAAACAACAATCACAGACAGATAACGAAGTTTAAGGCCTACCCAGGAGACGAGCAACTAAAATAGCCAAGCGTAGGAGGATACGCCACCCAAGTCGCCCATAAAGACATGCAAGGAGCCAAACGCGAAGTATTAGTGTGTATGGCGAAATAAAAACTCAGGGGAAACAAAACCCTGTAAGAAACCAACCTTTCGAAAAAGATTTCTTACCTGGAGAGCGCGGCCAGATGCCATAGCTTGAACAACGAATGAAATTGGGCAACTGTAGAGAAAAGGGACGAGTTGGGTTAGACCCAGAATGAGAAGAAGAGCGAAATTGAAGCATGGAAGGATTATCTTACCTGTGTTAAATCGAGGGCACATTCCTGAGAAGCCCTGTACTTCCAACCAAGACCAATGTCGTGTTGTGAGAAGGCGGATAACCACAAACAAATACCAACAAACGGAAGTTGGAACAGAAACCTCAGAGAACCAGAAAGGCACACAGTAATCACATAGTGAAGCCATTAACAGCGAATGAAGGGATTGAGTTCAGACCACAGCCTAAATACAACCAACAGGCGCCATAACCACAGCTAGAAGCAAGTAATTTAACCAGAAACCCGTGCATACAAAAACTAGCGAAGTAGCATAGTAACTTAACAAAAATCGAGCACGGAACCAGGCCGAATAACCTCAAGAGTCAAACAAATTTGCCATCAAACGAACAAACAGGACAACAAGAGGTAGAACTAAGTTTTCAGACAGCATCCAGAGCCAGCAAAACCACGTTATATTACATACAAGTTTCGTTGCAGAGCCAGATAAACCACAGTATAACCCATCCACAGTTTCATTGCAGAACTAACAAACCCTCGACGGCAGCAGAACAAAAGCCCAAGGAACAATCGAGAGAATATAATAAAGTTAGGGTTATGGTGTAATTCGAGGCAGGGTATTGCCATTAACTTCTACATTTACTATCCCAGCTACCACCGTCACAAAGAACTGTGGGCAAAGATATTACGTCCGCCACGTAATCGATCCGGGTTGTTAAATAAAGCATAAAGCGTTGCCAAGTGGGCTGGGTCCCATCAGGGTATGTTTCTTTCCTAGGATTCTCTTGCTCCATCTCCCCTCTTCATTCAGTCTCTCTACTTTTTCAATGGAGAAGTGTTTATATATCAGTGCCTAATGTTCATTGGAATCTCACCTGCAATTGTTAGAAGGAAACAACAAGTTTTTATGGCAGTCTATTTGGACACTACACTATTTTTTTGTATATTTCAAAATTTTGCCTTCTCGTATTTGAATGTACTGGGTTTTTTTGGTCTATAAATTTATTTCTATCTCATGCATGGATTCCTATTGTAATTACCTTGACTGCCAGTTAGTTTTATTGATTTATAAATACTAGTTTCTCCCAGTTCTGGTTTGTATTTCTTGTCTTGTTATCCTTTCCCTGGTCAATTGGAGAAGCCTTGGTTGATTATCCCTAAGCTCTGAGACCAATTCTAAATCATTTCCCACGGAAATTGTTGGGTAAACCACCTTTATACTTATTTCTATCTGCATTCATGTCATGATAACTTTACAGTTTTCTCTATTTTGAGAGGGTTCTGTGAATTTAAGCTTGTCTCCTATTGCGAGCTTGAAGTTTTAATGCCCTGTTCCAAGTTCTATCACACTAAGGGTTGAAATTTAAACAATTATATGGCTTATCCCACGTCTGTCAAAGGATCATAGGTTGGTGGCGGTTGTGGTCATGGTAGAAAGACTGGGTCAAGACGAGAAGGTAGTCAAACCCACCCTTGCCCAACGAGAAGTAAAGGCCACAAAACAATCCGATGACTTATCTGAGATGCAACTCGAGCATTTTAAATTGGGACTCTACCACATGTCTGCCAGTTAATTTTGGGTTGGGAAGTTGAGTTGAACCAACAAGAAATAGACACAGACATTGATTTAGGTGACTAGCAGGATTTGGTTCTTGACCCTAGTCATTCAAGAGGTAGTTCTTCTAAATATAAGAAGAAAAATTATCTTTATTTGTCAATGAAAATTATTTTGGCCAAAGATTTAGCTAATCCTCCTCTAAATTCCTCCAAGACTGATCATGGAAATTTTGAAATCCATAAGGAATACAACCTGATTTAGTTCTAGCTCTAGCAACATAATGGTCATCTTAGTTGCATTAAAAGACATATTTTGTTCCTCCCACAAACATAACTTCGTCATTTGAGTGCGAAGGATCGAGCTCCAGAGGATTCTTCTAATGACTAGTTTTGATTTTGATTTTTTCCTTGTTAATAATTTGTAGAGTATGCTTTATGTTCTTAGATATTTAGAATATAGAAGCTTTAAAGATACACAGAAATATATAGCACTACTTGACAACCTTAATTTTTTCTGTTTTGGATGGCCTATAATGCAGTTAGGTGGCCAAAAAATCTGGTTTCCCTCTGAGTAGGTTGAGGCCACCTAACCACTTGATTTATAGTTGTAACTTGTCCTCTTGGAAGAAAATGGGTGAAAATTTACTACCAAACTTACAAAAAAAAAAAAGATTGATGTTTTCCACTTCTAAATTTATAATTTACTTACTTCTGAGTTAGAGAAAGGAAATATTTTGCACACTCTATATTGCTTCAAAGGATTTCCCTTACAAGGGTCTTAAGGCTCTCTCAATCCTTCCTATGAAAAGACTTACCCATGGACCTAGGTATGATGTTGTATTTGGTATCCTCAAAGGTTTGGTAATAACTAAGGTTGTATATGTACACATAAAAAGAGAGAGAAAGTATGTTAGTTTATATATTTTAATGGTTATCTTAGTAAAATATTTCAATGTTCAAAAGGAAGAAGTAATTAAAAGTAAAGCAATTTAGTTAAATATCTAATTTATTTATTTTCAATATAAAATATCAAAAACTACAATTTAATTAAATTAATAATATATATGAAATTAAATTTTAAATATAATTTTAAAAATTGTATTATTTTAAAATTTAATTAAGGTACATAGAGCTTTAAAATGTACATGAGTAATTTCTTTTGGTATGTCAGTTTCATTTATATCCTAGTTTGTTTAGAAATAATGAACACATAATTATAGATATCATAGAGGCTATAGAAGTAATTTCTATGACGTGTAAAGAGATATTCCCACAATACCTCTATATTACAAGCATTTATAGAAAAATCATGAAATTAATCCAATATGTCGATAGGGAAACAAAGCCATACAAAACTCAAAATTGTAAAGTAAGAACATATGTCCAAATATATAACTAGAAAAATCAACCATAGAGGAAATTGGACTGAAGATGACATAAAACAATATAATAAAGTTTATGAAGTAAAGAAACTATAGTAGATGATATAAAAAATAAAAACTATTGTGATGAAAGCCTAGACTAAGACAAAGTACATCCATTTGTAGCATGGCAAGGTGTACTATGATAAGGGATTCTCTTTCTTAAGGTGGCCCCCTTCATTTTTCCACATTATCTAGGAGTAAAGTGTAATTAGAAAACAATTTGGCTTCTAAAAAACACAACCTTTAACAAATTCATTTATGGTCATTGTCCTTCACTAGTATGGCATCTGTAATGGAGGTCTTGGTGTGCTAAAATAATTATGCTATTTGGAGAATTTTGGATCTCATGTGTGACTATTGTGACAATAGAATTTTAGTGTTTCAAAGAATTTGGTGTTTTGTGTATGACTAGCTCCTAGGTTGGGGATGGACTTGTCTACAAGTTATTAACATCTTCATTATCCTTATAATTTCTTTGTACATTGACATCCTCTTAGTGGCCTTAATATTTTTATGAATGGTGGATAGAGTCAAATTATGAAAAACAACAACCACAACAAAAGATCACTCTCCTCCCTTTCCTTGATGAGATGTGCAAGGAGTCATGCACGTAAAAAGAATTACTAGCACATTAATACTAGAATAATCTATAATGAACAAGAAAAGATCACTCTCCTCCCTTTCCTTGATGAGATGTGCAAGGAGTCATGCACATAAAAGGAATTACTAGCACATTAATACTAGAATAATCTATAATGAGAATTACTAGCACATTAATACTAGAATAATCTATAATGAACAGATGTCCAGAAAGAGTTGTGGCAACAAAACATGGTTTCCAATTGTGATATCAATCTAATTCTTTACTTGTGACAACACACAAGGAGTTAAATCCATGAATAAATTGCATTCCTCATCACAACAAATTTAAACACCATTTTCTATGAAGAAGAGTGCATCATTCCAACAATTTTCCTCTTGGAAAAGTCTCTTTCTCACTAAGTTTTGTCATTTACATTCATTTCCACCAAGAAACTCATTAGGCCCTTATTGTTGGTGGTGTAGCATGTGATATGATATGTGGCAATAGCTAATAGCCTTATCAAACACCCTATATAAATCAAATATTAAAATTTATATAGTATATAGTAATATATATATAATATATATATATATATATATAGTAAGCTCGGTAAGACTATATCTTCAATTGACCCAATGACTTCACATCAAAAGTAATATCGTAAACCCATTAACCATTAAAATTAAAATTTTAATATTTAATCAAATTAATAAAATAAAATAATTTATTTGATTAAAAATAATTTTATAAATATTTAAATAATTCTTTTAGAATAATTTCTAAAACAAGATCATTTATATAATTAAAAATATTTGTATAAATATTTAAGTAATTATTTTAAATTAATTTCTAAACTCTGGGATTACAAATATCAAACAATCTAATAAAATGATCAATAAAAGAATATAATTTATATTATAGAATCAGATTAATCTCTCATATTTCTTTTTCCCTATTCGCACAAGTAACTATGCATGAACGACAATCCTGCTGAATAACAATTCTGGTGCAATTAAACTTAAAAATAGGGCTAAGAAAAAAATAAATCTTGTAAGATGAAAATACTACTAACTGTTTTTCATTGCTACCTCTCAACTGAGAATCGGGCAGATTTGCAGGTGTAACGTGACATATCTCGTTATTTTATAAGTAGGAACAATGAAAGCTGACGCGGTTTGGTGTTTGAACAATTTCATGAGACAAAGTAATGTTTGTAATACATATTTTTTCCTATTAATTATGTAAGATTAATTCATAAGATTATTTCATGAAGTGGTTTTTTACTGGCATTTTTAAGTCTGGTTACGTTTATTATGTACAATATTTTTTAAATTTTTATAAAGATATTAAAATTATAATCATTAAATTTAAAAATAAAGTTATTTACCTTAAAATAAATAAATAAAAATTATTTAAACTTTAAATTAATGTATAAGAAACCATTTTTTAAATAACGTTTTTAATTTTAATTATTTAATATCTTAATATAAAATTTTGTTGTCTATTATTGTCTTTTCATTTAACTAAATTTCTAAATTGTTAATTTTTAAATCTAAGAAATATAATATTTTTTCAGTAATTATTTAGGGAGGGAAGTTTTGAGTTAAGATAGATGTAAGTTGGTACTTATGCATTTTATAATAGATTTCCTCACGACTTTTTCATTATAACAAATATCATGAGAAAAACCATGGCTTGTTAAAAAATGATCCTATAAAATACCAACCCTAAATTATTAATTTTGTTTTTCTATAAATAATTAATTTTGTTTTTATATTCTATTTTATTTTATTTGATCAAATCAATATATTTCCGTTACATTGCATTACAACATCTATTCCATATTTGGCTAGAGAGAGCCTCTAACCACAATTCTTTATTTATTTATTTTCTTAAACATTAGAAAATATATAAAATTGTAAATTCTTTAGAGAAATACTATTGGTTTTTTAGAGTAAGGGTGGTTCATTTCCTTATAATATTTTAATTTATTTTTCCTAACCTATATTAGTTTCCTTTTCCCCTACCTTTTAGCTCATAGTAACTTTTCATTAAATTTACCTTTAATTATATCTTTAATATTATTCTACATTCCCCTCCTCTATTCTCAAACAGCTTAATCAATAATCCATTTCCACATAAGGAGAAAGCGAAACAATTTTGTGAACTTTCTCTTCTTCCACATTCTTTAATATATTCATAGTCTTAATCCAAGAAGTGTTCACTTCTAAAAAGAGGATAGCATAAAGAATACTTTCTTTATTAGGTTACAAAATTCCTTTGGAATTTTTCTATTTTTCTTCTTGAACAATTATCTATGATAATCATACATTATAAAATATTTGTATAAAATTATTTCTTCCAAGCTATTGTTAATGTCATATATGAATGTAATTGTCAATGTCATATATAAATGTATTGTAAGATTGTAAATACTTATTAACATAAGAATATTATCATCAGAATAAAGAAAAAGAATTCCAACTATACTAATGAGACCTGGGTTAACACAACTTGTTTTTCCCAAACAACCTTGATTCTCTTTTATATTATAAATAAGTTTTTCAAACTAACTTTAATGTATCTAAACTTAATAATAATGATTTTATATAATTTCCTTTAAAATTATCAATATAAAGATTTAAAAATATATGTTTCATTAAAAAAAATAAAGCAATTATTGTAAAATAGACTTTATCATTTTAATATAAAATAAAAAATTAAAACTTTTACAATTCTAACCTAACAATACACATATAATAATACTTTTTAATATTAAAACCTCTGCAAAAACTATATTTTCTCATCCTAAAAGTCACAAAACTCTTATAAACTCCCTAATGTATTTGTAATCATATAAAACAACCAGCTCCAAGTACCCTTAATATTGAGCTATTTACCCTATAAAAACTAGATCAAACATTAATGTATTATTTATTAACTATTAACACCTATTTAACAAGGTTCAAAAATTGTAATAATTTTTTTATAAAACCCTATTAAAAAAATAGATAGAACATTAATGTATTATTTATTAACTATTAATATGGATTTATCAAGTTTCAAAAATTATAATAAAATTTTTATGAAGTAATGATTTATATATAATTATGTTTTTATAAAAATTAAAATTAAAATTTAATTATATCTCTAAATAAATATGGTTTTTAATAATATAATAATATATAATTCATTTAAATGTTTTAAAAACATCAATGTGTTATTTATATCTATTAATATCAATTAACAAGATTAAAAATTAAAATTAAAATTATATTTAATTATGTACTTATATTTTTATAAAATTATAATTATATTTTAAATTATAATTTATTATATTTTTTTCAAAAATATAGTTAAAAATATTATAATTCAATTAAATATTGTAAGTTGTATTATAAATTCTAAATTAATAATAATCATTCAACAAATCAATTATCATAATTCTACTTTAACGATAACTAATTAAAACACTAACTAAGTGACATAATAAAATATTAGCATCACTACATTTGATAAACAGTTGCCATATTGAAATTCAATTATGTCAATTAGGTAAGTGACATAATAAATGGTTACATTTACTAAATTTGATAAACCATTCCAATATTGAAATTGAATTATATAAGTGACCACTAAAAAGATACAATATCTAAATTTGAAAAGTAAGCCAATATTGAAGCATTTTGAAGTAAATTGCAGATTTCTATTTATATAATTTGCTGGCTATTCTGAAATATTCTCCAAATATACAACCAAGATAAGTTTACAATCTATATTGGTATTGAGTTATACAACCAAGATAAGTTTACAATCAATATTGGTATTGAGTTATATAAGGGACGTAGGCAAAGGTTGGCCCTGTAAGCTTTTCAGTGATTCTTCTATCGATTGTTGGTGATTATTACCATAACCAGTAGGTGGTTTAAATGCATTTTATTTTTTAATTCAAATGGTTGTGATTCCCACTACTTTCCTCAAAACGTCTTATAACCTATTATGTTCACCCATATTCTTTAAAAATGCCACAAATCTCACTTGTGCCAAGCTTCTTACATGGCCTGTCTTGTTTTCTCACGAGGTTTTCTCCTGAACCTTATTATATATGCCCGGATTCTAAATATTCAAAGCTTCGGCTGCAGACTATTTAATCGATTTAATGGCGCTCGTACACCTGTAAATAAAATATTATTTTCTACGTAAATTTATAAATGAAAGAATTATCCATTCGAAACTTAGTCCCAGCAACAGTTCACGTAGCAAATTAGTATTTAGGAGGTTCTGCCTGTATTCTGTCTCTCTTACGTCGTGTAAGGCTAGAAGGATAGTTCTCACAATTGATTTCCTGTCAACGTCTATCTTTGGATAGGGCGTGCATGGATGTCACGTATTTGTCGTTTGGGTCAGTTTTCCTCGATTCTCTCCTGCGTTTTCTTCGATATGGGACACGAGATCTGACACCATTTCATTTGCCAGTCGTCGACGTGGCTCACCTATAGATTAGGTGTCCGACCCAATCGGCGAGTGACATGTCTCTAGTCTGTGTGAGTGGGGAGAGATGCTGCCACTTATTTTGAAGGGGAGGGAAACATTTCAGAATAGCTAGCTTTTTCAGTAAAATTTGAATTTATTTTAAATCATTATAGATTTATTTTAAATACAGATTTAATTTTGAGTTGATATGAGTAAAATTTTAATTTTAATATTGGTGGGATAGGTTTACACATTATATTGGGTTGTAGAATAAATCTTTAAACTCAACAAAAAGACTGTGAGGCAGTAAGTTTTTGCCTCAAGATGAGTAGATCCAAAACTTATGTATATTCACAACCTAGGTATAGATTCGGAGCAAAAAAGTGTTTTTACATAAATTAAATACAAAAGTTCGTGCTGCACTTCTAAAGAATAATCGTTTCTAAATTTAGTTAGTTTTGTAAAATAACAAGTCACTTAAGGAATCAGTGCTCAAACAATAAGGAGCAAGATGATATGTCTGTTGTACGTATCCTACTCCCGGCATATCATTTTATTGTGTCCGCCCCAGGCCCAATATATCAATGGACCATTCCTTTCCATTGTATGCTGAGTAGAGATCAAGTTATGAACGACATCGAATTGTGGAGTGCAACCTCATAGCTTGCGTAAGCGCATAGCCATTGTGGAGTGCAAGTTCATAGCTTGCTTAAGGAAATGGACCACTAGTACATGCACTAGTTCTCAGTGTATATTTAGTTAGTAATAGATCCCAGCATGAAATGAGATTGAGAAGCAGTTTTAGTTTTACTACTAGCATCTCAGCCAATACAAGTCTAAATAATGAAAAAGTAAATTTGAAAGCGAGACTAAAATTTTTTTCATAAATTATGTGGATCAATACGAGGTTATAAACCCCATAACTACCCTCCAAGCAAAGTCAGTGGAAGTAGCTGTTGAAATAATTAATACAAAAGCATAAATAGTTTACCAAGCTTACTTTTTACTGGTGAGTGATTTTAGTAAACCAGTTTATTGTCCAGTAGTTTAATAGTAAGTAACATATAAAGAAATAGTAGGAACACCACCAAGAGCATAGGTAGGAGAGGGAGAGTAGATAGGAGAGTGGAGATCTTGTTTCAAGAGTCTTCTTAGTTCAAAAGGAAGCTTCAGATTGGGAATAGAGTTTGTGTGGCTAGCTAGAGTGATAGTGAGATAGCTAGACCTAGTGTAGAACTAAAGAGAGCTTAACTAGGATTGGTGAATGGGAGAGCTTATCTTTGAAGCTCTTATAAGCTTATGTTTAGTTGTTAGAACCAGAGAGAGCTTACTTAGCTTAGATAGCTAGATTGGTGTACATCTTGGGATTTGATCACTTTCATTGAGAGGTGGAGATAGCATGGCCTAAGAGCGCATGAGCTAAGAGCCTGCCTTGATACCTTTCTCTATTCTTATGATTCCTATATTGATGGAGAAACTAAAATACGAAAGGATGCTAGCTTGGATGTTGAATTAGCTCCTATAACCTATTCTTTTACTACTAAGTCATTCATTGATTCTGAGTAAGTGATGCCTTGTGCTTATATATTGGATCATTGATAAGGAATGAAAATGAAACTATTGAATTAATGAGGTATAGATTATATAGTCACATTTGTGTTTGTTCCAACGATTATAGAGTGCCTCACATATGCAGTTCCACATTGAGAGCCTCTAAGTCTATATCTTGTTGAGTAAGTTACAACTTTTGCTCAATGAGAAGATCTAGTTTTAGTTCCTTCTATTTAGGAGCTAATACTACTCGGTCACTCACTAATACTAAGTAAGTGATGCCTTGTGCTCATATATTGGATCATTGATAAGGAAGGAAACTGAAACTATTGAATTAATTAGGTATATATTATATAATCGCATTTGTGTTTGATATAGCGATTATAGAGTGCCTCACGCATGCAGGTCGAGATCGAGAGATTCTAACTCTTTAGCTTTCGACTAAGTTACATCTTTTTCTCGATGAGGAGATCTAGTTCAAGTTCCTTTTATTTAAGAGCTAAGACAAAAATAAAAGATGCACAGAGCTAGACAAAGACATGGATTCAATTGACTCAGTAATGGAAACAAAATTAACAGTAGGTATACTTGCTTCAAATCCATTTCCATATCCTATTCAAGGGTCAGTCTTGAAGGGCATGGAAATATACATATTTTTCTATGGATGGAGTAAAGGCCATAGATGTAAAGGTCTGAGAGCCAAAGAATAAAACAATAAATCGTCTAAGCTGTAGAAGTTTTGCTAGTCAAAGTGGTTGTTAAGTCAATTTCTCTCCTAATCACTTGTAGCTCACAAAGTGCTTTTGGCATTTATTATTATTTCAAGGTCATAAGATCCAGTACACATTTTGACACTCCCAAATAGAGAGTCAGCTTAGCATCTTGGAAAAATTCATCGTTCATTAATTTGTTATATCAAAAGTACACATGATACTCATAAGGGCCAAGGCATGAAAAATTAATTCGGTCAATGTAGGTCCAAAAAAGTCATATGACATCGACCTTGAGGCTTGATCAAGCCCAGTCCCACTTATTAGGTATTGGTGAGTTTGGCCAAACTTGCTAATCTTGCCCCTCCAAGTCAAAATCTACCCATTTTCATCTTACTAGAGTTCACTCAAGTTGAGCGAGCCTTGTTACTATGGTCTGCATGACATTTTGCCTTGGCAAGTTTCTCACATACCTTTCCCTTTGTGCTTGTTTTCAATCACCTCTCTTTATTTGTATGAAACAAGGCTACTCGCCCATTTTCAGATTGATGCCTGAACGTTTTACATGTATTATATTTTTGCTAAAGGAAGTTGGTCACCCTAAAGGACTTGATTGTATTTGAACCTGTGAATCTCTATTGTCTTTCTGTGGGAAACATGTCTTGGACATATGATTGAATCAATTGAGCCAACCATTGGGGTTTATTTACATATGTTATCTATATAGTTTTTGCTTTGTAATCTACTGATCTCCTTCTGACCTTTTTCATTAACTCATTTTTGTAGATTCTTTAAATGCTAATCTTTGTTGTTTACCTATTTTCTTATAAATTGGAATAACATTTCTGAATAAATTGAACACATGAACTTTACAACTATAAATTTAATGTAATACAATGAGAAGGTGTGGCATTATTTCTTATTAAGATAAGTGTACATAATTCCCTTCATCAAAGGGCCAATCCATTTTTTTAAAGCTATCATGAAGGCCCAAGATGACCCTGCTAAGGTGATTGAGCAAGGATTCCCTTCTCCACTTATAGAACAACCTAAAGTGCCATCATACTCTGCCTTTTATAGGTCTAAAAATGCAGTTGCGATATCAGAGGACCTGAAGAGTGAATCCTTGCCTGACGAAAGAAGGAAGTATTGGAGGAGAATTTTAGTAACAGAAGATGAAAGCTTAGTGGAAGATGAGGAGGTACTTTAAAGCCAAAAAGGTACCCTATGGAGGTCTTCCTAAAGACTTATCAATCCACCTGCCAAACAAGCATACCAGAGGGGGTATCCTTTCCTATATTTTAGCATTGAATGTATTCTAACAACTTGAATGCTTGTCTGCTTAGGTTTTGTTATGCAATTGAATCAACAGACTCTGTAACATCTGGAGCATCATTTCAAGAATGTGAAAGAGATTTATTTATAATTAGATTAGGGGCACACTAAGACATTCCATTTCTTACTTTTGACAAGAGAAAGACGATTACTCCAATGCTAATTTCCAATGATATATAGTTTATAGTGATTATGACTAACAAGGGTAGGAGATGAATTAAAGAATTTTACTAGTGCTACTAAAAAGAGATAAGAGATAGTACTTGAGGAAGCGATAATGGACAAAACAGCTCAAACAATAGTGTAGCTAACCAAGAAGATCCATAATCTATTTGAAAGAGAATATCATAATAGTATATTGCACATATTGATTGATTGATTGCATAGATTGAGTCTTAATTAGAGAGACTTATTATCTATCTATAGTACCCCCATCGATGATACTCTCTAGCTCAAGGTTAGAATCTACCAACACTTTAATACAAACACATAAATCAAAATTCGTGGAGGGACGACCTTAGGGTCTTCAAAAGAGAACACCGATGAATGATTAAGCGAGACTTTGCCTTAGAGACCAATAAAATGAGACCGAAAAGATTTATTACACAGAAGTTCTTTGAAGACCTCTTCCTTATGCTTCCCTACTTACAATTTCTATCACCTCAAAATATTTCAACCCGCACACTTAGAATGAATATGAATAATGAACAGAAAGGCTTTACACAACACCAAAGAGCGAGAGAGAGTTCCTTCGTTTACCTGCTTACTAGTGCCCTCCTATAGCACCTATATTCCTTTTTGTTGAGTTACAACGAGTCCACTTTCCCCATCCAACTACTGATGGGAAAAATCTTGGACATATAGCAAGATGAAATAAGAGGTCTAACATATGGGAACAATATATGAAATGAAACGTCGGAAGCACAACTGTTGGTCCTTCGAAGTGATAAAGTGGCTAGTTGCTAAAGTGGTTAATCTGTGATCCCCCTCACTCCCATAAAGTGTGAAAGCAATGTCTGACCTTAACTATTCCAAAAGGAACCATTATAAGGATCAGTCATTCTTTTCCCACTTCATATAGTTTTTAAAGTGCTCGTGGAAGGACCTATGAAACCAACAACCTTGATAGAAGAACGCTCAACAATAGGCAAGTAGTTGCTTGAGCTGAATGAACAAATCTAGTAGTTGGGATGGATTCACATGCGATGTTGTTTAGCAGTTGAAGGAAACTGGCATTGCCACAAGTCAAAAGTAGTGGAAATTCTATTTATAAAATGTATAGCAAAAGAAATGGTCTCTAATTGGGGATAGTAATACTTGCATGGTTTGCATGTATGGTAGGTGTAATTCAATATGTCATGGAAGGTTCAGGAGTGTGACTGATGAAGACCTGTTCAAAAAAATGAATGTTCGATACACCTCAATCTTCTTGGAAAGTAGACCATGTCACTTTCTCTGTCTTCTCCTCCCCTTATTTGAATGTGTGGCGCTATCGCACAATTTTGCGTGAAACTTCAACAACATCATCGTTTCTTGGTACGATATCACCTACGAGACAATACAGTTAGACATCATCTAAAGTTTCATGCGGAGCTCCACTGAGGCGCAACCCCTTGACCTACACAAGGCCATAACTGAGTGTGTACAAAGAGTCCTAGAGGAAGTATAATTATTTACCAAATACACTCACCATGTTTCTACTAGTGACGTTATGGGGGGAACCTTGAGGACGATCTACATGTTGTCACTATGAAATTCCCACATTATCGCCAATGGCGTCAACAAGGGTTTCTTCTCGAAAACTAAATCATGTGATGTTGCTTTTCGGTTAAAGTACAATGTTTGATTGGATGCCTGATTGGTTATGGGCATGGTTAATCGACTTGTGAAGGATAAGGGCAATCCACTCATCTTTGAAGTCCTTAAAACCTTCATGTAGACTAGAAATTATTCTGATATATTTGTCTTGATTATTGGCAATGGACCCTAGGGTTCCCGCTATCAAGAACTGACATCATATGTGAAGGTCATGCGGCCATTGAGCTCAGCTTAGTTGGGGGGATTTCTATAATGCCTTGGATATCTTTGTAAACTTGACCCTAAGAGCCCATGTTCTTGATCACATGCTCATGGAGGCCATGCCGTGCACAAAGCTACTATTGGTA
The DNA here is from genome assembly GCA_000404065.3 of Pinus taeda. NCBI lineage: Eukaryota > Viridiplantae > Streptophyta > Pinopsida > Pinales > Pinaceae > Pinus > Pinus taeda. The sequence goes on along the minus strand of APFE030762769.1, from coordinate 31,875 downwards.
TCATATTTCAGCAGCATTATGAAGAGTGTGGTGAGTGAGTGTTGTGTAGGTAAGAGTTATCGATGATGGAAAGTGGAATATGGAGAAGAAGGGTGTCTCGTGGAGGAGGAGGGTGCAATAGTTGTTCACTGCAGTAAAAATGGCGTACGCATATGAAAGTCTTTTGTTGTGTATTTCTAGGAGGAATGCCACCGGATTCAATTTCTACAAATAACCTCTTCCACTTCTTCCTGCTCACTAATAGGTATTGATCCATTAATCCATGTTACATGTCTTCGCAAATGAAATTAGCATACAAAGTTTGTAGTTATTTTCCTCTTTTATTTGTACCATGATTTCATTTTATGCTTCCAATTTAGAGCATATAGGTAGAGTGATTTGTGATCATATGTAATTAAATTGTAAGGAGAGATTCAATTTGTACTTCGAGTAATTCTTCTTCACCTGCAATCTCCTTTGCATATGAAGGTGCTGTAACAATCAATGGTGTTCTTGTTTTTACGACATCTTCTTGTTTTCTTTTGGTGTGGGACACTGGCAAAAAAATGACAACGTTGGCAAGTGTGTGACACATGTTAGCTATGCATGTAGAGAAGATGACAAGCAACGGAAAATGTTTTCAGACTAATTCTATTATGGGAGCCAAAGTTTCCTAGCATAAAATGTTTGAGAATTAATGCTAAGTGAAAGTAGCATTAATTCATTTCAGTTTTTTTCCTTCATTACGAGGCCAAATAAGACGATGATTACTCTCATTGGCTAAGAAAGTAAAATAATTTCATTAATCTAAAGGAAGTTTGGGTAAAAGGAAAAAAGGAAGTGATCTCTCGGAGAGAGGAAGATGGGAATGGAGTATTAGGAACAATGAATTCTTTTTTTCTGGCTTTACTAGTCAAAAATTTATGGAGAGCTTTAGAGGGCAAAGGTATTTGGGAGTACATTATCAATGAAAAATATTTTTAAAATACTCAAATCGATTCCTTGATTGAAGAAGGGGTTTCTGAAAAGGAGGAGGCTTCTTATATATGGAGAAGCATGATGAAGCTTAAACACTACTTACCAGAGAATTTGAGATGGGAGGTCGGAAAGGGTGACAAGATAGAAATTGAGTTGGACACCATTAAAGGTTTGGATGGTATACATTCGCTCGTCATTCTTATCATAAAATTCTTGCATCATAAAGGTTTATATTTTCTTAATCAACTCTGTGTCGATCGAAAATCCTTTCTTGTTACACAAGTCTCGCTTAATCCTAGTGAACTTGGCCTCCTAGAGGCCTTAGCGTCAGAGTGCAAAATTTACAGGTTAAGCCATGATGGAATATCTTTGCCATAGAAAGAAGATAAAATTTCTTGGGGAGGTTGCGAGTATGAACGTCAGAGGTCAATCAAAATTTATTTACATATCACACAGGGGCATAACATGTCAGAAAATTCTTCTTGGTTACTAAAATCTTTGTGGTTGGTGATTCCACTTAAATTAAAATGCTTCATGTGGTTGGTTATACACAATTGCATCTTAAAGTGGGAAAATATATTAGAAGGGGTTTTCAAGGCCTAGGAATATGTTCTTTATGATATGGTGATAGCGAAGAGGTGGTTCATTGCCTTCTTTCATGTCCTTTCGTAGTTGGAGTGTGGTGTGAGGTTTTACAAATGTTGAATATATATGCAAATTGGGATAAGCTTTCAATTGAAAATTTCCTTTCTTAGTGAATATAGGAACATGAGGATTTTTGTTCACTACCTTTATATATCTTTCGTGCAATATGGAGAAGTAGGAATGTGAAAATTTTCTAACACATTGTCTTGACGTTAGAAGTACTAGTTTGAAGGTTGTTGCATATTTTTTGGAGGTTGGGCCATGGAAGACAAAGCCACAAAAAAGACTATGTTAGTACAGGGAGATTAGGTCAACCTTGCCCGTGGGATTCTTTGATGTGGCATCCACAGAAAGGGTATGTGGATGTGGAGAGTATGTTGTCCTGGAGCTAGGAACTTTCATCCCATTTAATTGGTTTCATGGGAAAGGCTCTAACTATAGAGAAGAACTCTTAGCATTATGAGGAGTTCTGCATTTCCTTTGTGCAAGTTCATTGGTCATCGATGAAATAGATGAAATGGAAATTGTTGGCGACTCAAAAATGATTATTGATTGGGTGCAGGAGAAAACAAAATTTCAGTTGCCTTCACCAACATATAATTGGATGCATGGCATTAGATTCTTTATCTTTGGATGCATGGCATTATATGGTCGACTTTCTAAAGAATTTCTCTCTCATTCATATATATATATAGTAGAACTAGGTAGCAAATCTTCTTTCTAAGTGTGGGTGTAGTGCTTACCCAAGTGAGATCACCTTCTGTTCGATAATGGTAACTTATTCAACATAACGAGCTTCAAATTCTAATGGACAATATAGGAAAAGCTAGTCTGATTTGTTTTTTTCTCTATTTTACATTGTAATCCTTTTAACTAGAAGTAATGTCTTTAATGAATGTTTTCTTAGTCAAATAAGAATGAATAGCTAAGAGAAGAATGTAAAAGAAGCAATTTTTTTAACGACACTCACAAAGGACAGACTTCAGAGTTCTAGATGAATTTTTTTTATGTAGAGATGTCATGATATCCTAGACTTTTGGGAGGATAAGAGAAAAAAAATTGTAACTACAATACTCGGTTTTTTTTTTTTCTGGTTAAAAAAAACCCACGGGTATCACTCGACGCGTTTATAAGAAATCTGTTATTCAGTAACCAAAATGCGTTTGTAAGAAATCTGTTATTCAGTAACCAAAATCTGTAAGAAATCTGTCATCTACTTTATAATCCAAGCGTTTCCAACCAACCGGTTTGTCACTTTGTGCTAATTGCTTAATATAAGGTTGCCAAAACTTACAACAAAATTCAGCAAGGCAGCGCATTACGTTAGGCTTGAGCGTCAACTGTCAATGAATCCCGATCTTGCGTGTCGTTAGTCCTTATCAAGCGCCAAAGCTTGAGGTATAGGGTGTCGACATTAAAGATATTGAGATCAGACACCTGCAATATTGGCGAAAAGTAATTTAAAAACATGCTAATATTTTGACTGATGACACAGGGAAGGAAAGTGTTGTCGCTTGAGAATTACAGGATCTTACCTTGGTATGTATGGTATGATAGCTTCTGTTGCTCATGGTCGAAGAAGCAGCGCACACAACTTCAAGCCCACCATCTTCCAATGCCATGAGAAGATCAGAGTACACAATCTGATGTGCAAACGTGTTCGTCCATACCTGAACGGCTGAACCCATAGATTTTATATTTATTGAAGGGAAACCCTGGTCTGGTTCTCCAATAAGCGGGGCTTCAATGCAAAATTTCTCGTTACCGGAAAATCGCAGGGCCTGGAATGAAAGATTTGGATTTTTGCCAGAATCATCCTTCATCTTTTCTCTTTCCTTTTGAAGATCTTCGACTTTTCGCTGTAGATGGTGAATGTAATTCACAGATTCCTGCACTTGGTCTGCCACTGATCGTTTTCCCTGCAGGACATCAAGCTTCCATTAAATTGAAACCCTAGTGAGTACTGATGATCTCTTTAATGCAGTAAAACCCTTGTTATCTATCAAAAACAAAACATACCCGAAGATTTTCATGGGGAAGCAAGGACTTCAGAATTGACAAAAGGGCAGTCATATCTTTACGCCTCTGCTTTTCAATCGATTTCTGCTTCCTTTTGTCAGTCGGGATGGTCTGAGACCGACCATCATTTGAACAACTGGAATTGCAGAATGTGGCCGTTAAAACAGGATTCGAATGAGGAGGACAACCCTCTACGCATCCGGGGTTGCAGTTATCGACGAAATTAGATATGGTGGCATGATGGGTAGTATAAGTAGGGGGATTTTCAATGAGTTGTGCTGATGGAAATGGACTGGAACTGTAAACACTTTCGACATCCAAATCTTTTATGACATCGTCAGAAGAGAGAAATTCATAGTCCAACCAAGAAGGAACGCTCATCTTTTTAGGTGAAACAAACCCTAACAGACTTCTGAAAGCAAAGGAAACCTTGCCAACAATCGCCAATTGGGTTCTGTATCGTCCGCAACAACAATAGTATTCGGTCAGTCCAAGCTTGATAAAAGAGATGATCCCGAATTGAAAGCTGATAAATGTCTGATGATCACAACAATATTTAAAGAAATAAATTGAGATATCTTAGGATCCCTTGCTCCTAAACGAAACAAAGCCCGTCAAATATCATAAGAGAAGATCCTGCGCCTAACATTCAACTGTACTAAAAACGGCTGACAACAAAATCGGAAGACACAATTATGACTGTGATAAGCGCTACTTGAAACAGTTAAATATAATCCTGTACTCCAACTGTATTGGATATTCAGGAAAATTTGGAGGACTTAAAGCGGGGCAAAAAATTCAATCAAAAGCGCTATGCCATCAAACCGATCGTAAAGTCAAAGCACTTTCAATAAAGTAATTTCCTTCATTATTGGCGCGCATAAGTTAAACATAAAAGGACGTGATACTGCCATCACAACGACCCCTCTAGCCTCTTGGCGTTGATTTTACACGACCCTTCTAGCTTGTTGGTGTTGATTTTACACCATGTTCAAATCTGAAAAGGAAAATGTTTTCATTTTGATTTAAATGGAGATTCATTTTTCCTTATTTTAAATGCAGATGAATTTTATTATTTTATATAGAATTTGGTCTTCACATAAAGTGAGTGTATGGATATAACTTCACTCTCATCTGTGGCCAAACACATGAAATTGGGTTATTAAAATTCGTTCACCGTTATTAAAATTCGTTCACCGTCATTTAAAATTGGGTTACATACTTTCGCGTGTTTTTTTTTCTTCTTTTCCTTTATTCTTATAAAGTATAATAAGAAATTTCATTTTGTAATACATAATATATTTCATTATTTTAATATCTGATCAATTTTTTTATAAATAATTATTATTAATAAATTATTTTTATAATTTTATTAATTTTTAAATTCAAAAAATAATATTTTTTTAAATCGATTTTATTCTAACCTTAAGAAAACCCTTACGAATACTATAACACTTCAACCTAATGTAACTACGCATATATATATAGATATAACCTATGTAACTGCGTGTATATATATATATATATATATATACATTTTAATTAATTTGATTCTTATTTATATTGTTTTTTAAATAAATTAAATTTATTTTAATTTAGGGAAAGTTTATAAGTAATGAAATCATAAAATAAATAATATTAAATAAAATCAATTTATTTTGATATAAAATATATTATAAAAAAAATGATTTGATGAAGTGGATACAATTTGATGCTTATAACCGCATGATGAGATTTATTACTATTTTTTTCATTATTATTAGAAAGTTTTCTAATAATACTTTATATAAGAAAAATAATAGAAATTCCAATTCTTCGTATGACAATGACTATAAAATTATCAAAAAAGCAATCAGAGACGTCTCTAATGAAATCATTAAGCTCCAGAATATAAGTATATACAAAGCTCTTATTAAGAGGAAGAAAAAGTCATATATTAATAAGAGAAAAGAGCATGTTCTCCACCTTTCGTAAAACTAAAGATAACCATTATATCCCCCTAGAAAATTGGGATAACTATCTTAAGAATTTGTATGACTCTTCGAACACCATGGGCACCATCTTAAACACTCATATTGAGGATTATATGTTTTCTCTGGAGGACGTTGATTTTGGGATTAAGAAGCTCACTAATGGGAAAGCCAATGATATTGAAGGTTAACAAGCTGACATCTTTAAAATGGGAAGATCTATGCTCATTCCTCATCTCCACAAGCTACTCAATTTGGTTGTAAAGCATGAATTCCCTAATCGTTGGACGTAATGCCTTATTGTGCCTATCCTAAAAAATGGGGACAAAAGTGTTCCCTCTAAATACAGGACCATTATGATTAACCACATCCTAGCCAAGCTTTATGGGCTCATTCTTGAAGAAAAGCTTAGCCTTTGGCTTGAAAACTAGGGTAAAAGAGCTAAAGGAAGGTTGGTTTTAGGAGACATCACTTGGCTATCGACCACCTTGTCACTCTTACGATCATTGCAGAGGAATATCGCAAGGGCACCAAGCTTGTTGGTATTATCATTACTCTTCTCATTTATATTGATGATATTGTTCTTCTTGCAAAGATCCATGATGACCTAGACATGCAACATAAGACTCTTCATGTTTACTGCTCCAATATGGGTGTGACAGTTAATACCAACAAGACTAAAGTCATGACCATTAAATCCAAAAAGATCACCCATGGTAGTTTTGTCTATGATAACCATTGTATAGAGCTGGTTTCTTCTTATAAATATTTGGGTATTCACTTTCCTCATCAGCTCGACTCGGATTATTACATCCATAAAAGAATTATTGGAGGTTAGAAAGTTTATTATGAGCTTGAAAACAATTGTAAGTCAATCGATCTTTACATTTGGAGTAAAAAAGGTTCCTCTTTGAGACTCTTGTCACCCCTATTATCTTATACGAATGTGAAGTTTTGGGGTGCAGTATATGTAGGGAGTCAAGGAGAAAGATTGAGATGATCCTAAAGAAATTCATAACCTATAACCTCAAGATCAAGGGAAATGGTCCCTATCCTATCCTCTTGATCGAATTTGGCCCATCCTACATTGAATGTGCAACTATGTTTAGATATCTAATATATAATAAGAAATGTCATATATGGAATCCAAGAGGCTCCCAAAAATTGCTTCTAACTTTAGTCAAAACCCCCACCTGCACCTCAAGTGTGGGTGGCATAAGCATGCTCAGTCTTGGCTCAACCTTTGGGGGATTAAGGAGGAGATCATCATGCGAAGCAAGGATAGTATAAGAAATACTATTACCTCCAATTTTAAGGAAAAGATGTGGGATGCTAAGGAGTTGGATGGTAAAAGGAAGCTAACGTACTATAAGGAGGTGATCAATCCCACCCTTGATAACCAGAATTATTGCTCTATGTTGAGTAGCACTAAGAAGAAAATGAGCATCACTAGGATTAGAACTAACTCTCGTGAGCTTCGAAGTGAAACCGACAATGGTCTACTCCCAAGACTCAGTAGGACGATAGAATGTATAATATTTGTGATATTAAGAAGGTGGAATATGAAAATCACTTCCTTTTAAACTCCCCGACTCTTCCCCACATCCACTCTCAATTCCCTATCATCAACCCCACCTCCAGTCTTCTTTACTTATTAAGTCAACCCAACTATAGCGACCATTGAACACTTCTTTCCCTGCTCCTTGATCACATAAACCAGATTTTAATAATGAAAATTAGAATTCTCTTGAGGTATGATAGACCACATTGGTATTAGTGGACATTAATGATAATCATTATCATCATTTTTTTTTTCAAAATAATATTAAAAAAATATTATAAAGATTAAAAAAATAGATTAATTTTTTCTTTTTCTTTTTCTTTTTATCAACCATATTAATTTCTTTTATAATGTTTACATGTTATAAAGTACAATGTAAACAACTCCAAAGACAAAATATAGGTAATTCTAATACCATCATACAAAATGTAATTTGAGTCCTAAAATAATAGTGTCTCAAAAGCACTGTGTAATTGCTATGAGGTTTAGGCCTAATATTTGGACAAGGGAATTTTAGTATGAGGCTTGAAGTTAAGGGTGGAATGTAATCCACGAAATTAGAAACATAAAATTATTTACACAATCTCAAGACCATCAATTAATAATATGTAAAACAAACTTGATAATAATTACAATGTACCTGTAATGGATTCAACTTGGTAATGGTAGTAATGGATTTTGTAATTGTTTCGATTTGATAATGGTAAGAGGGATTCAATGGAAAGGGTAGTTGATTGAAGGATTGGTGGTGGCTAGTTGTAAAAATATATTGTGCACCTGAGCCTACAACTAGGTAAAATGTCATCCCCAAAAAATTAGTTATGCTTAACAAGTGTTTATAAGTTGCAAGTAAGTTAGGTTCATAAAATCCCAAGTATGATTCTTCCCATTCACCTATCATGGTTGATGATAATGAGCTAGTAATGTTTCAAGTGCTTCAAATTATAAACCAAAGATAGTTTTCACAAGCCAAAAGTGAAAGGGAAAATCCTCTAGCCTAACTTGAAGAAGGGTGAATCTATGATAAAAGAGATGAAGTGATATTGAGATCAAAACTTGATGAAATAGAAAATATTCTGATGATGAACAATGATAATTACAAAGTGATGTATAAATCATCAAGTATCAACAATACCTTTGTGAAATTGATTTAAGCGTGACATAAAACATAAACCATGATGACTTAGTGTGGTCATGGAATTGGTAAGTAAAAATTGTAAAGTGAGATAAGTCCCATGGATAATGATGAATATGTATGCAAGGTTGAGTATTTAATTTGGTATTGTTTCTTTAAGGAATTATGTTAAGGTGAATAATAGCTTAATGGTCAATTTTACCAAATTTCCCTTAGAAAGCAAGAATATACGACTAAATATTAAGGGTCAAATTTATCAAGGGTGCTTGCAATTTTAATAGTGTACATAATTGAGTAAAAGATGTGAAATCTTGAGAATTATGGATAAGGTGACTATCCTTGGTAAGTAAATTTTCAATTTACATTTTGGAAGAATAAGTTGTGATGATCTAGATCTAACTGATAGACATAACCAAAATAGATCCTTGATGGATGTTTAATGATATTGATGTGTTAAATGGTATTCATGGTATTCATGATACGGATGTTCATGATTTTGTTTCTTTCCATGTGATATGCGTTGAGAAGATTATCATATTTGTGATGATAATCTATTTGATTATATTAACATGTGGTAGGTTCAAGACTTAAATGAATTGGTTGAGTTCCCTTCATTAAATAACCTCACTATTGAGATGTCATGGGGTCAATGAGCTAGTGGGAAGTGATCCCATTGGGTGGATTTGTCTGAAATAATGTTTTCGTGGATGTAGTAGTCACTGATCTTTGGAGTCTATAAACTACATAAAAAAATAATAAAAAAATAAAAAATATATTACCATGTGAGGCCCATGGGGGGCAGTTCAATTGGTTATGAAATATTATGTATATCATGAGATTCAATGTTCAAATGCACCTATGCCAAACCATTTTTTTTATATTAACATGTGGTTCTATTTATGATTCAAATGTAATGTTGTATCTTTGATAAAGATATGCTAATGTTTAAGTTATAATGTTGTGATGGTATTTTAGGATGCGATGATATGTGGCAGTTGGAAATTGTTTTTGATGAGATGTTAATGATGTCATGCATGAGTATTTGGTACTTAATTATTGAGAATGCTATGATTAAAAGAATACATTAATAATTACATAAGCAACATGATAGGTGAGTGGGATAAATGATATCTGGGAGTTGACATGGATAAATTATCTACAAGTTGTGAACACTACATTCCTATGATCATGCTGACTGAAACCAATGTTTTGGGAATGACTCTCCACCAAATCATAGGCTCAACTACACTATGTATTTCTACATCTAACAATCATTGAGTCCTCAATCAATTACATTTGCCAAAAAATCGCTCCTATCCTAAGATTGTCATAGACAAAGAATCTCTGAAATCCTTATTTCATCCATTGAACAGATTAATTTGTTCCAAAAATATAAAGATAATATTCACACACATAATCTGTGCGCCATCATGAAAATTCCTATTTTTTGTTTGAAGCTTTTATTAAAATAATTTTTTTGATCTAATTGATTCTTACTTATTTTATTCTTTTATTTTTTATTAACATGACCTTATTCTTACTAGTTGCATAGTTTCCTTTATTAATTTATTTGGAACATCAATCTATTTATATATTAGTTAATTAATTATTCTTCTCACATTTTATTATATATTATTTTATTTTATGTTATATTATTAATTTTATAATATGGGGTATTGCAAGGAAATCCAAGATCTCATGTAGAACTTAATTAGTGCATTGGACAATAAATACATGAGAGTAAAGAGAGTAAAGGGGCTAGACTCTTCCTCATTAACAAGTTATCATTGCACAAAAGCACGATGTAAGATAAATTCATGATACTACCATGGAGATATTAAAATTAAACCTTGGGCGGGAAACTAATAGAGTAAATGTAGAAAATTAAATGCTAGGTGGAGAAATAGTCAACCTAAATGTTAAAGACCCTTTGAAACCAAAAGAGTGAATTATTGATATAAGATGGTGAAGTGTATTGATGGTCTACAAGGTGCCGTGAAATAAGAGAGTTGGGAGGGAGAGAATTGGGAGAGAGAGTTCCAAAACATAAAGTGCATGTGTATTTGAGTTGGAATTAAACTTATGGAACTCAATCTATCAAAATGTATGATAAATATAAGTTTTTAGATTGACCTAATGACTAAGAGAGGATAAGAGCTATAAGGGTGGAAGATAGATCAAAAGGAACTTATTAACTAAAAAAATTCCAAATCAATATGAAGCTAAGAAATGTAGAAACATAAAATAAGATATATGGAGTTGAAGAGAAGCCTAAAAAATACTTAAGAGTTTTATAAATAAAATGCAACCTATTTAAATTGGTGGTTGAAAAATAATAAAAAATAACAATAACCCAAAACATTCTGCTCATTATATAGGGAAAGGTAATTGAAAAAATAATAATAATTCAAAATATAATGTTCACTTATACACTTGGATAAAGGTCCCGATCCTTTAATAGATTTTACAACGGGTATGTAATTAAGAGCTTAACTAATTGTATGCAATCCAAGACGGAAGAAAAGTTGAAACTCGATGCACAAAATTAGAGGTTGAAAAAATACTAACAATTGAAATGTATGTTGTTCGATGGCCCAAAGTATGCATCCTCAAGAAAGGGATGACGTTGGTGATGTTCCCTTCTTGGTAAGTCCACCCTCTTGTTATATTTCTATCTTTGGACTCTCTTTAACTTACACATGTAAACATTTAGTGGTTTTTAGGGTTTTTTTTTTTTTTTTTTTTTTATAATATAATATATGTTGGTCTCTCTTTTATATATATGTGCTTGTTTGCTCGTGTCATTTTTATATATATAAAAAAAATCTCCATATTAAATTTTATAAGTATTCTTAAATATATTTAATAAATATAACAAAATTACTTACATACCCATATAAAATTAAGAATTTATCTTCAAACCAATATCAAATATAATATTATTTGAATATGACAAATAATTGGATTTCAGTGGTCATATTTTATATGGTAATTAATGTTTAAAACTCTATGGTAATTAGAAAGATAGAGTTAACAATATAACCATGTTAAAGGTTAGTCCCATCTAGAGTGGGTGCAATTGATAGCTCAACTAAACCTAGGTTATCATTTCTTAAAGAAAAGGCTAGTCCTAAAAGTTAATGACACATATAAACTTTTTTTCTCTCTCTGACACATACACCCACACACACGTGTCAACAATTGTTCTTAGGATGAAGAAAAATACAATAACAAACATCGAGGAGTAATCAAAACTCTCATTAGGCTAGATACAAAAAAATTAACCACTCTTTGATATATGCTTCCATTGTTTGAAAAGACACAAACAATTGAGAGCTTGCTCATTTTCTTAGAGTTTGAATATTTTTATTGCTTATATAACCAACCTATATTTTACATGGAAGTTTTCAAAAACTATAGATCCAATATTTCTCAAAATTATAATTATAGTCTTCCACAAAGATTCATATCATTATATTTGAAGCTACCATTGTTTTGTAATATCCAAGCAAGCAATGAAGTAAAAAAACAAAGTTTTATGAATGCAATAAGAAGAGATTTCTTGAGTGGATTCAAGGATTTACTAAAGTTTCCACTTGCAACATTGATCTTTCTTTGGAAAACCTATCTTCTTCCTCCTTTTGTGGGCCTGTAGACATGAGGAAAAAGAGAGTTGAAAAGACATTAGTGGAAAACTTTGATACCAAAAAATAATCTTTGTAGAGAGGAATTTCTTAGGTATTTTCATCCATTTATTGAATAAAAGTGAGTTTTTGATTATTTGAATTCATGTATCTCTTTTTTTAGGTAGCATTATAACCGATTTGAGAGCTATAAATTCACAAAATTATTTATTTTTCATGACAAATTCCATCATTTAAGAAGGTGTTATAGATTAGGGAAATATATATAATTCCATTTCCCCACCACTATTAGAAGTTCCTTTTGATGCTCCATCGTGACAACACAAATGATTTCTTTCCCTATGAGTTATATTGCAAGTTGTTTGTGAAAGTAATTTGAGATTTTAGTGAGGCATAGAGGATTTTTTATACTTTGTGTGGCACATTTAAGAGGGTATCCACACCCTCAAAATTATTAGGATTTTTTTCCACTATATTTTCTAATAACAAGTGAGAGGGATTTCATTGTAATTTTATCCCTCCTTTCTCTAATAACATTTTCTAAAAGCCTCTTCAATTATATTCCCTTTGCAAGTGTTATGAAGACCTAATATTTCCTCTTTATCTTATTGTATTTATTTCAAGTATGGGAAATTCATGATGAGATGAAAAATTGATTTTATATCATCTTCATAGAAATATTATTGACTAGGGATTTCAAAGCTTATTTTCTATAGTGTCCCAAGTTTAAGTTTTAGATATTTAGAAGGATCCACACATATATTTTGGATTTACTAAAAAATTTAAACGTCAACATTGTTTTCCTCCACTAGATTGTTGGACATTCATTACATTTTGGTCCAAGAGATTTGTAACCAAGATTTGGTTTGTACTGCCTACAAGGGTCTATAGAACAAATAATATAGCCTTATTATTCACTCAAAATAATAAATAATTTTCCAAGCATGTCAATATATTCCTTCCAACTATCTGTGTTCTTCCTTAATACTTTTTTCCTCCAAGTGAGCCATTATTGTTGTCAACTGTTTTCAAAGGGCCCCATTGTAATATGCCTGAAAGTGTGATACGATTTGAATTTTATCTCATATGTGGGAGGGTAGAAATTTAAAAGAGTTTGTTTCAAATCCATTATATCCAATCCTATCTAAGTTTTGTCTCCCTTCCGAACATGCCATACCAACCATTTTCCAAAAACCTGGATTCTTAATCTATTTCTCTACATAAGTTTGGGGCAAGTGCTTATATTTTATGACACACACCTAGAAGATTCCAAATATTTATTACCTAACAACTAGAATCAAGAATATGAAAATAGTTTTGATACCCCAACCTTGATGGTAAATTAAAATGATAAAATAATTAGTTGATCCAATCAAGGACACATTTTGGGATTTGGAAATTGGATTAGATAGTAAAATAGGATATCCTTGTGGATTTCTTATCTCTCTCCATGTCTCTCTCTCTCTATCTCTCTTGCACATACACACACATAAATGAAATGATAAAATATCTAGTTGATCCACTCTAAGATACAAATTGGGATTTGGAAAGTGGATTAACTAGTAGATTAGGATATGTTTGAGGATTTATTTTAGTAGAAGCAATACTCTTCCTTGGGAAATCCTTATTTTCACTAGGTAATGATGTTTTACTAAACCTTTGCAATTATGCATTGATAATCACCCTTTTAGATAAATATTGTCTTTTGAATTCAAACCTATCTATTTGATGCTATCATCAAAATTGATTGTAGTAGAGGGAAAATGAAAGGATATATAGAATTGATTTGCCTCTAGAAGACCCCACCAAGAAATCATTTATTGGTTAGATTGATATTCATGTTAGTGGCTCCATAGAAGATATCTACAATCACCTTGATCTTGTCAATAATTATTTTGGTATCATTGTAAAAAATAAGGATATCATCATAAAAGAGTAAATGAGAGATGTTAAAAGAGTTTCCTATGATAATACTTATGAGGTTTCCAATTTTTGAGCATGTTTTGATGGATCTATTGATCACTTCTATTATTAGAAAAAAGAAAAGTGGGGATAGTGTAAATCCATATCTAATCCTACTTTCTAGTTTAAAGAAAGGTTTAGGGGTGAGGGTGGGGGTGTTTCCATCAATAAGAATTTTGAAAAAGACCAAATTGATATATCTTATGACCTGTGCTACAAACTTATGATTGAATCGTGTGTGGATGGGAATTATCCTAAGGAAATACTACTCACTTTGTTACAATCTTGGAAAAGGTACACATTTATAGTCATTTTCATTAAATTCTTAGTCTTTATCAAGCATAGAACATCCTGAAAAGCCTCCGTTAAATTATGTATTTATTTCCATTATGCGAATATAAATACTTAGGAGGGACATGACAATAAATATATTTTTTTTCTTTCATGAGATATTTCTTTAGATTATATTGTAAACACAATTGCATAAGGGGATTGGGTGAAGGTTTTCACAACAATATGGGT
>APFE030762769.1:0-16667 GCA_000404065.3 Pinus taeda | reverse complement strand
AATGAGAGAGCAAAATAAAATCTATAGGGACACCATCTTTGCTAGGACTTTTTTCTTATAGAAGCTTTGGAGTGCTCTAAGAGGCTCTTGATTCCCCACATTTCCATAAGAGATTAGTTATCCTCTAATTTTTTTAATATATGTATGAAACTAAATAAATGGATAATTGATATTATAGTTTCTCATGAGTCATCCTTGAGTAGGGATTGAAAAATCTTTACCATTTTGAGAGGTGATTTTAAAGAAAGTCATATCCTAGGATCCATTTTCTTTCACAATCTTCCCATGGAATTTATGTCTTCCCTATAGATGGAAAATATATGGAAACACTTCTTATTATCATCACTTTCATCAAGCTAAATTTATCTACTTTTTAGAAACCACTTTTTTCTCTTCGTATGAATATATATACCTTATTTTATTCTCAAAATACCCTTTCTTATTTTATTGAATTTTCACCAAAAACCTAAATCCATCCCTAGTTTAGCTAGAGGATAGAAATCCTTCAACCTTCTTTGAATATCTATCATCCCCTTTTCTCTACCTAGGCCTTAAGATGGCCACCTACTCAGACTCCTTCAAGTTTTGGTGGAATTGGATAGTTGTTGATTGATTCAGAGCATCATTGAGGGGTTTCCAAGAATCATTGATTTTTATCACAATGTCCTCATCCACCAACAATTCAAGTCTTATCATGAAGGGAATGGTGGGATTATTTTAGGGATGGGACATCTCCATAATCACTCTATTGTGATAAAATATCATCCCCTAACCCCAATGGAAACCCACTATAAAATTTTACTGTGTCTTCAAGGAAATATATCAAAGATGGAATATGATCCAACTTCTCTTCTATTGTTACATTGCCATTTCTTCTATTTGTCCAATTTGGTCTGAATTTTGTTGGTTATATATCCAACAATATTTCCCATCGAATTACTTACCAATAAATTAGATAAAATGTCAACATGGACCACTGACACCTAAATCTTCTATGCATGAAGGTAGAATTTTAGAACTCCTCTATCCACCAATATTCATTTATGGACCCCAGGATTTTCGAAGGAAACAATCTTGTATTTCTTCCACTTAGGGAAAGGATCGTAAATAGTCAAGAAAGAAATTTCTTTCCAATGATGTAAATAAAGGAGAGAGGCCCATGTCCAAGATGAAATATCCCAAGAGTTAGAATAGGATAATAATCTCTTCTTCCACACCATTACCTCCGCCCATATCTTCCTAAATATTCAAGAAAGATGAAATCCCACCCCCATGAGAGCTTGGATAAATATTGAACTAGCTTCTCCCATCTATCATTAATTCTTGTAAGATGATGATAAAATAATATGAATCTGATAACATTTCATAGGAAAATTTTGTTGGGAGTTAACTAGTTCTCAATAATTAAGGGTTAGAAATATCATTTGGAAACATTCCTCATGGAATTTTCCTTAAGGATCCTAATCAAATATTGTTGTTGTCCACTTCTAAATTTAGAATTTTCTTACTTGTAACTTAGAGAAAGAAAATATTTTCTACTACCCTATATTACTTGAGATCCTTTCCCTTACAGGGTTCTTAAGACTCTCTCAGTATTTCCTAAGAAAATGCTCGACCCATGGACCTAGGTTTGAGGTTTTACTTGGTATCCTCAAAGGTTTGGTAATGATTGAGAGAGAGAGAGAGAGAGAGAGTTTGTATATATGTTAATGTTCATCATAGTAGAATATTTTAATACTCAAAAGGAAGAAGTAATCAAAAGTAATATAATTTAGTTAAATATGTAATTTATTCATTTAGATATAAGCATTCAAAAATACATATGTTAAAGACACATCCTGTCTCTGTCTCTGTCTCTTGTCTCTGTCTCTCTCTCTCTCTATCTCTCCTCTTACATATATATATATATATATATATTATATATTAGATATCTGTGTGTGTGGTGTGTGTGTGTGTGTAAGAGGATATATTATATAACAAATATATATCACACAGATATGTACACACACACACACACCACACACACACACACACATATTATAAGAGAGATCCAAGCATTAAAAGGGATTAAATCTTTTCATGTGTAAACCTTTTTTCAAGTATTTCATTTTAAAAAGAGGTTTACATATCAGGAAATTTGGTCCCTCTCAGTGCTTGGTAGATTTGCGGATAACATGGATCTATACTAGTTATAGCCTAAATTGTTTTTCTTTTTTATTTTATTTTAAAAGGGACATGGATGAACTCGAGGTTGAGAAGGGAAGGAATTGCACATAGCCCTAATTTTGGGTTGTAAAATGGTATTTTGTAAAATCCTATTTTAATTTAGTGTAATATAAAGTGGTGGTATAAAATTTTTACAATAGGATTCAAAAATGAATTTTCTTGGACCTAGAGATATATGGATAGAAAGAAAAGAAACCTTTTTACTAACAATTAGTAGTTCCTTTTGGAAACTAAATTCATAATTCCATTGTGGTGTGTGTTGTATATATATATATATGATATAATATATATATATATATATATATTGAGTATATATATATATATATATATTATATATATATGTGATATATATATATATATTATTTAAATAAATTTGATAATTTAGTTAAAGTACAATGAAGGAACTTTAAAATGGATAAATATATCATTTTTGGTATCTCAGTTTCATTTATATTCTAGTTTATTTAGAAAAAGGAAACACATAATTATATAAATCATAGAGGCTATACCACTAATTTGTTTGATGGAAATGAGACTATTCTAATATTGTTAAAAGATAGTCCCACAATACCTCTCTATGCAAAAAGTGTACAAAAAAAAAAAAATTAATGTAATCTATCGATAGGGGAACCAAGAAATATAAAACTTCAAAGTTACCAAGTGGCAACATATATCCAAAGATAAAATAAAAGATCCACCATAGATGAATTTGGATTGAACATGACATAGAGAAATATAATAGGGTTTATGAAGTAAAGGAAACTATAGCAGTTGATATAAAAAGTTAAAACCGTTGTGATGAAAGCATATAATTAGGATTGACTACACCCATCCACAACATGGTGAGGTGCATCATGATAAGAGATTCTCTCTATCGTGGAGGAAACACTATATTTTTACATTATCTAGGAGTAAAGTGTAATTAGAAAGTGATTTGGCTTCTCTAACCCACACAACCTTTACCAAATTCTTTGATTATCATTCTCCTTCACTAGCAGCACATGTGTAATGGAAGTCTTAGTGTGCTAATAGAATTTCATTATTTGGAGAATTTGGGGTCTCCTCTATGACTATTGTGACAATATAATTCCATTATTTCAAATATTTTGGTGTCTTGTATATGACTAGTTCCTAGGTTAGGGATGGACTTCTCCACTAGTTTATTAACATCTTTATTATCCTTGTGATTTCTTTGTACCTTGACATCCTCTTAGTGGCCTTAATTTATTTATGAATGATGGAAGAAGTTAGATTTATAAAAGAAACAACTGCAACAGAACATCACTCTCTTCCCTTCCCTTGATGAGACATGCAAGGAGTCATGCATACAAAAATAATCACTAGCAAACTAACACTACAATCATCTATAATGAAAAAATGTATAGAAAAAGTTGCAACAACAGATCATGCTTTCCAATTTTGAGATCAACCTTATTATTTACTTGCCACATGTCACATGCCCGCTAGGCCTAATTTGACAATTACCTACTAAGGCTCCCATTCCTTAAATTTATTTCGATCAAAGTTAGATCCAATAGTCATCACAAGTATACTTATTCCATCTTTACATGAACAAATATTATTCATGCAACCATACTCATATTCTTCAAAATTCGGCAACATCAAAAGTAATGAACCATACCCCCTGGGCACAATACTACAAACTCTTTCTATGCTTTACCAGATCCATGATGTGAGATTTTACATTCAATTACAAGACTTATATTTCAAATCAACCCTTAACATAAATTACAACTTGGAGAAATGAATCAACCATGACATGCAACCAATAAGATTCTTTGATGACTCAACACAAGCATTAATGGAACATTATCTTGAGTCTATCGTAGCTAGTATGACCAAGAATCATGATCATAGTCCTATTGGAATAGTTGAAGGTATTACTAACATAAATCTTATGCAATATGCATAAATAGATAACTAGCCTCATTGGAGACAATTCCTATGATGCATAATGTATAGCATAGATAACCTGAACCATAGGCTATACAATTTGAAGCCTTAAAAACATAATTGTTCTACGTACATCTATATCTCATGCCTAAATATTCACCACCTTAAAAACATAGATATCATAGAATTTTAAAGATGTACTGTGTTCCTTCACTAAATTTAATTGCGATTAAATTTAGGTTCCATAGTTATCCCATGCATCTGCATATAACCATCTCGTAATTAAAGGTAGTACATGCAATTCTACTCATGCTTAGTGGTGACATGCATATTCTACCATTAGTAACATGTGCCATATAGCTCCTTGATCCCAATATTAATAATTATCTATTATGCTCTTGCCACTAAATCTACACTTGGATGCAATACACTTGGATGCAATAAGAGTCACATGCATAAGAATTCAATCATATTCATAATTTAAAGATAACACATACAATTATACACCTGCACTGATCGATTCAACAACATAAAAGGTAAGGAGTAAAGATATAGTACATCCCATACACCTGGTTTAGAGAAAAGAAATTTGAAAGATGGTCACTTGGAGGACCGAGCACCTGCACCCAACCTGAAACTGGTTGTCACCAATTCACGCCCCGAGCCAAGAGTTCTTGGCATTCAACTGTATAAAAAACGGCTGAAAACAAAATCAGAAGGCACATTTACGAAAGTAAGAAGCACTAATTGAAACAGAAGAACCATTCCGCGCTTCAACTGTATCAAAAACTGCTGATACGACGTTTAGGAATATTAGAAGAAATTAATGAGGAATCAAAAGCGCTATCACATCAAACTGATCGTAAAGTCAGACTCGGGCACTATCGACAGAACTAATTTGCTTTTTAATTAGCGGGCAACAGTTAGTCGGTCTCCTTTATAAAAGGACATGATATTGCCATCACAACGATCCCTCTGTCAAACATTATCATTCTCCAGCCTGTTGGTTGTGTATAGTAAAGTTAGTCGGTATCCTTTATAAAAGCACATCATACTGTCATCACAACGATCCCTCTGTAACACATTATCGTTCTCCAGCCTGTTGGTTGTGTTTTTACATGACGTTCAAAAATGGGAACGGAAAAACTTCTTACTTTTCTCTTTTTAATTTTATTAATCATCTTCTTGTTATGTTTTTGCTCATCAATAATCTGTATAAAGGAGAGATGGACTTGAATACAGGTGGAGAAGTTATTATTAAATCTTAAAAAATTACATGATTCTAATAAAACATTAAAACATCATATTATAACGAGATTTGAATTTACGTGGGAAGTGATTATTAAATTTTTCTAATTATTTAAAATACAAAAAAATTAATTACTTATATGTAAGGATTATTTATTTCTATTAAATTTACAATATTAGTGTTTAATATTAAGATTTAATATTGAATTCATATATTAAATTTTAATATTAGATTTAATATAACTTTGTGCTGGTTTACATTAAAATTCTAACATTAAAACTTTATATTAAATTATATTCTAAAATCTTAATATTAAAATCTAATATTAAAGTTGATTTTCAAATCAAATATTTAAAATATTATTATTACTTATATATTTATTATAATTGTATAATAATTAATATTAATACTGATATTAATATTAAATCTCTATCATACACTTAATAATTATTATTGTGGTTGATATATGGTTATTAGTGTATATATTAACCAAATGTATTAATATGGCAAGAAGATGTTGATATATATATAGAGGATCCATCTGTAGGGACTCACTCAAAATGTTGATTGTAAAGATAGGTAGTGAGGGACATTGAACAACGCTGGCTATGCCATATGCCCTTATTAATGTGACTTGGGCCTTGTCGTCCACTTTGGCCCCTTATTTTCAAGACGGCAATGCCTTGAGACCAAATCCTTATGGGTGTTAGGTCTCCTGCATGACGTCATCATGTCACATGGTGGCCTATGAGGGGTTCCATGTGTCACCTATTTCCAAGGTTTTAACCCATCAAAAATTGCCAAATCACCATGCCACATGGAAACCCATGCTGGAACAATGTCATTATGCTCACATGTCATGCCATGATATCTTTTCTACCACATCACATCCTGTAGATCCCTACCATGTGTTCATGTTGTTTTCCACTGACATCATGCCATGTGTCGGGGAGAAACTCTCCCACATGGTGCAACTCTTTTGGGTTAGGAATATATGTTAAAGGTCATGCAACTATCATCCTCATCCATGATCCATTTTATCAATGTTGATCATGAACCATCATATTAGCGAAAGGGTGCAAAGGGTCTATGCATGGAGTTGGGTTACACTTTTTGGCAAAGCGAGGGTGAGTTTTGGTGAAAAAATGAGCTCGTTCGAGCTATTTTAAGCACTCAAATGAGCAATTTTAAGTGCTCGACCAAGATTCTTAAGGGCTTAGACATAGCTCGATCGAGCATTTAAACAAACTCTCGATTGAGGTCATCTATAACTCAAGTTAACATAGGAGCTCAATCGAGCTAGTGGATCGATTGATCCCTAAAGATTGATCGAACTATAGGCTCGATCAAGCTATATGCTCGATCGAGCCTCTATTTGGCATTGAAATCCACGAGTGCAGTCTCGCAAGCCATTTTTGTAGACCACTACAGCTTGATCGAGGCATTTAATTGTTCAACCAAGGCATTGTACTATTCAACCAAGAATTTGGGAGATGGAAAAGTGACCACACTAATGCCCCCAAAGATCAAACCAGGCCAAGGGAAGTTTCCTACTATTTTTCCTCTATTTGAATTATTTTTTCTTTTAAAAAGAAATTGAAATGAAAACACACCATAAACCATGAAATTACAAAAAAACTATAGAAACCACCAATAAAAGCCTTGCAAAAAGAAAAAAAAAAACCTAAAAAATCATTGAGAAACCTTTGAAAACAAAGAAAACAACATAAAAGACCACAAAAAAACCAAGCAAAAACCCTTGAAAACCACCAAAAAATTAAATAGATTAGATTTTCATTTTGTTTTTTTTTTTCCTTTTATTGAATAATATTTCCATAATTGCAATGGTAGAGTGTCTATTATGAATTTTTTTTCTAGATTTTTAATAGTAAAAAATTTATTTTTCTAACTATTTTATGTTTTCAAAGCTTTTTTCCTTAGAAATTTAATAATGAAATAAATTTTAAAAAATATTTGATTTTTTTATTTATTTAAATGAATTTTAAATTTTGAGCAAATTTGACAAAAAAAATCCAAAAGCTCCAAAATTAAAACAATCTAAACTATAACCAATAAATAAACAAATTATGAGCTTAAAATTGACATTGTAATTATGGTTACTCAAGATGAAACTCTACTTATCAAATAAAAATATTATTTAATTTTAAACTTTAAATTAATTTATATTTTAAATTCTTTTTAATAATAATATACTACAATAGATTTAAAAAAATTAATTACTTAAAATAAAAATATTATCTTTAAAGTTAAAAATCCAAATGAAAATATATATCTATATATATTTGATCACTATAAGTATTTTATTATATTATATTTTAATAGAACCTATAATTATATATAACATTCTAAAGATAATATTTAACAAAGCATAACTCTCTCTCTTCTCTCTCTCTCTCTCTCTCTCTCTATATATATATATATATATATATATTCAAATTTTAACAATGCTTCATTGATAGGTACATTAAATCCATGTTGAAAAGTGTATTTAAAGTGAATACAAATATTTTTTCTCTCTTCTCATTTGTATTATATTGTTTCATTATGTAGTTTGTTGTAGTAGAAACATTGTCTTCATGTGCTAGCACCTACTACACACCATATGTTAAAGTCAAATATTATAAGGATTTAAAGACTATTAGAATATTTGGTTGGCATGAAATTTTATTAGTTTTACAAATATGTTTATTTCAATTTTTTACATATATATTTACATATTTATGCTCTATGAATAAAATGCATTATTTAGAAATGGGAAGAACTGTGAAGGAAAATTTTATCACTTGTTTGGATTAAGTTTCCATGGAACTCAATAGTTTGGTTGATAAATTATCAAAAAATGGACTCTAAAGTTCAGGACTTCGGGCTAGATTTTTCTACAGATCCTCTATCAAATTTATTCTTGTCAACATTTTTCTAAGTCAACATTTTTTTCTTGGATTAGTTTATATGTATCACATGTAATATTTTTGTATTATATAAAATAGTTTAGTAAACATTTTGTTTTGGATTAGTTTATACATGTATTAGATATGTATTATATGTAATATGCAGAACCATCTGTTATATGCCCCCCAACAACGAGCGATTAGAGTGTGGGACGATCTGCTATACATGGTCAGGCTCATGCTAGATCACATATCCCAACCACAGTGTGTGTTTCACTTTCAGATCTTGGATCTAGCACAAGTCAGAGTGTTAGAGATAGTGTTTTTGTCTATTTTGATGATCATATTATATATAGTGGACTATCTTAAACCTTCTCTAGGTGCATTTTTAAATCCTCTTCAAGCTTTATGTGTTTATATATTAAAATTGTCTTTAATTTTTAAACTGTCTTCAACTGATGTGTTTGAATTTAATTTATATGTTATTATGCTTCTAATTTGTTATGTATATGTTAAGTTATGTTTATGATTTTCATACCCTCATCAAGGTGAAGCTAAGGATCACAGTGCAATGTTAATCCCTCTGTGGGACAATGCTACAACGAGTATCACACTAAAGAATTTTATGACCCAATATACATGGATCACGGGAGAGCTAGGAAAAAGCTTTGCTAGTTCACCTACTAGGTTTAGTTTATCTCTGATGTTGGATAACATCGATATGTTGATTGAGACATATCGAAGGGTGAGCCCACAGAGTTGCCTCCTACATTCCACATAGAGGATTAGGAAGTAGGAGGTTAGAGGCCCACATACTTGACAAGTGGTGAAAGAGGCCGCCAATGACATTGATGTTCATGTGGATTTTTTCGACATTCCTTTAGATCACGTTGCTAAACATTCAACTCGGATTCCACTGATATATTTTAGGAATGTTGATGGAACCCTTTTATTTATGATAAATTAGTTAGAGCTTGGGACTAGCTCCCACACGATGATCGAGGCCCCCTTTACTTTTTAAAGCATATATATGTAGAGTTTCTTCTACAAATGAGATTAGATTACACTAACATAGGATCTAAGTTTTATGGATCTATCTTGTGATGCACTTATGATCATGCGAGGGATCATAGGGACCCTGGGCATGTACCAACACATATAATATTGTTTTCACTACTATAACTTCTTAATTCCTCCAGGTTGAGGCGAGGAACATAAAGGTAACCACAAATCACTTTAAAATTGGAATCTAGCCCTTCCAGCTTAAGAGAGATCTCTCTCTATATGAATGTTCAGTCTTAGGTCTTAGGCAAGGTATTGAGATCAGAGAGATAGATTTAACAATTCGATGGTAGGGAAGAGGTAAAATCAAGTGGACATGGAGTCATATGGAGTCAATTATTTTTAGTGATATGATGGGGAAAATGAGGAAACCTTAGACAGAGGCAAGGTAGGAAATCCTTGTGATGTCTTTTTTGACAAATTTCGTCATAGAGATGGTGAAAAGAGGAGTAATGTAATTGATAACATCTAAAGCATCTAGATGACGATGAATTTTATATATCACAATAGAGGAAAAACACTAAATGTTTAGCTAGCTATAGTAGAGCACTTCACAGTGAATTGTGAAATGAAATCTTGCTTAACTAAACACGAATACATAACAAATCAAGCATAATTATAACAAGAGAGAAATCACATATAGAGGAGAGAACATAACCATAAGAAATTGACACATGAATCCTTGTAAAAGTAGACTTTAGCCTTCATCATTCACTGAAACTTAATTAAAATGTACAATGCACAATGTCTTCTCTATGAAATGCTGACCAACCCTTTTCTTAGCGAAGAATACATCATATATATATATATATATATATATATATATATATATAATATATATATATATTATATATATATATATATATATATAAACAATTAGTTCCTTCCTTTAGGAACTGAATTCTCCAAAAATATTCAATTTCTTCCTTCAACTACGAATATAGAACTACTTTATAGAAACTAGGAAATTGTTTTGACTAAGAAATCCTTAAACAAATTAAATTGAATACATGCATAAAAATGAGGCTTGACACTTCCAAATAACTCAGGAAAATTAATACGACCATGAAAGTAAATTACATGAGGTTTATATTCAATTTTCATGGTTAAATTGTTAACTGTGTGGAAGCACAACACATTCTCTACGCTACTTCCTTCTTTAGCATAAACGTAGCAGAAAACACAATGAATTGATGATTTTCAAGCTTCTGATCATGACCTATACTTATTCATGCACCAAAAAAGTAGGAACCAACTTCTACATCATCAGGCACCCACTGGAAAATGCCAGTCACAACTGTAAAATTCCACCCCTAAAAATCACCACCTGCAGTAGAAGTGCAGCACCTGAGCGCAACAAATTTCCACCTGGATATGTTTCATTAAGTGTTGGGCTCTCTGGGTAAAGAAAAGATTTTTTTGATGATTCTGACAGTCTTAAAAACCTCCTTACACCTTTATACACAAGAAATAGCACCAAAGACCTAGACCCTATATCATATTTTAATACTTTGACAATAGTGCAAAACCTCCATTGTGTTACTGTATCACCTACTTTTTTTTACAAAATTTCCTAGAAAGGCACAGGATGTGATTTTATATAGGCTAAATAACTTCAAACAAATAGGTAAAATGAAAAATTTGTCTTATTTTTAAATCCAAACTAAAACCTTTGTTGCCTCTCCCAACATGTCAAGATTTCCTCTTTCTGCCATCTGGTTTTCCTATAATGCCTCCTGCAACAGTTTCTTTGTAGCCCTCAGCTCCTTTTTCGAAGTGGATTTCGCCTAGAAATGTTCTTGAGTTATCTGTGTAGGGGTAGAGTTCTCTCTAACATATGCTTAGCTTCAAACAATGTTGGCTCACATATGTTCAAGTGGTCATATATCTTCTGTTTGGCCCTCTCATATTGTTCTCTAGATCTTGTAATTTCATTTTGAGCTTTCTTCAACTGCTTCCTCAACCTATGGAAAGTGTGCTTCCCTTCGTCCAACTCAGTCTTATTCTTTTCTAGTCTCATGACACTTTCTTTCTGTAGTAACAATTTGTTGAAGACCTAGTTATAGGAATCCTTGTTGATGAGGTCTCTAGCTCTTAAATGTTCTATATTTCTACCTTTCCTTTACCTTTAGACTTAGTGGTAGATGGAATTGTTTTCATCACACATTCTGCTTCATTGATCTTAAGTGTCTTCTCCAAAACATTCTTCTTCAACTCCCTATTATCATGTTGAAGCTAAGAAATGAAAAAATGAGTATTTTTCAATTTTTCTTGTAGTTCTATAATATCCTTATCCTAGTCATCTGAATCTATACTCTCTTATATGGTATATAGAACTTCAGTTGACTATTCAGGTTTTTTCTTAATGGGAAATTTCTTCGAATAAGCTCTTGTGAGTGGTTTCTTGGGAATGTCCACCACCTCATGGGAAAAATGAAGTTTTGTACCTTTTTTCTTGTTTGATGGTCCAATTGAAGTTGATGACCTTTTTACTGATCTCTCCACTGCTGAATTAACATCCTTTTCGATAGATGGAGTTGTATCCTTTTAATATAGAGGCTATTTCGAAACTTATTTGTCAACTTAGATGAATCTACGAATGCTTGCCATGAGTGATTTTTCTTTTTTAGCACCTCCACCACTAACAATTTGGTCAAATAAAAATGAAAGAGAATTGGCTCTACCTAACTTTGATTACCCTGAACCATATATTCCATCTTTCCAATTCGCTTAAAAAAGTAGAAATGTAGACTCAAAGGGCATTTACCTGTGAAATGCATTAACAACCAGAAATGATACTCATAAACTCTCCCAAATCAGCCTTCACAAGTGAAATACAAATGGATGACCTTGAGTAGTTTTCTATAGGATTCAGGCAGATATTCTCGTGGTACGATAGCTCCATATTCTTTGTTTTTATACTTTGGTTTTAGGAAGCCTTTGTAGTGTACTATACCTAAAAATATTCCCTTGAACCATTGTTATCCATGAAAAGGGATCTTTGTAGTGACTGAAATGGTAATCTCTCACACTAGAAAACTCATTTATCCAACCTTAACATCTACCCTAGTGAATTTCACTGAAAAATATTTAGTTATTTGAACACTGTAACCCTGTATTGTTTCACAAAATCTGATGCAACTAGTCTAGTTGAATGCAACCCTAATTACTAGATCTGAATTTATGAAGACAATATATTGAGGCTCAAACCTGACTATGTCTCCCCTTTTGTACATTTTCCTATTGTGTGCGGTCATAACTTACAATGAAAAGAGAACTCTAAGGTTTCTTGATGCAATTATAGTGCTTAACAACTTAGCACAACAAGAAAGTGCAATGAGCATCAAATTAGGTTTTTGATGAGAGTTTCTCACAGAATTTGAATGTAAATATTGTGTACTAAAATTTAAAACTACAAGAACCCAACACACACACTACAATGCATCAATTTGTTGTTTCTAAATTAAGATAATTTCTCAATACACAACCATATCAATAAAGTGAAATGACTTAGAGGTTAAGGGGGTTGCAAGATTTTTTAGGTGCTCTTTTCAATTTCTAAGGATGAACCTAAT
The DNA here is from genome assembly GCA_000404065.3 of Pinus taeda. Lineage (NCBI taxonomy): Eukaryota > Viridiplantae > Streptophyta > Pinopsida > Pinales > Pinaceae > Pinus > Pinus taeda. The sequence goes on along the minus strand of APFE030762769.1, from coordinate 3,732 downwards.
AGCACACAACATGAATCATGCACCAGAAGAAAAAAATGAACCCTATGAGTGATCATGGTTCAAGAAAACCTCCATCTTGAAGAATCGTAGTGGGTCCCATGCAGAGAAAGTGAAACAACTTCATTTGGTTGTTTAGACCATATAAGGAGGAGGAGAGACTGGTTCAATGGCTTTCTGAGAGCTGAATACATGCATTTGTCACCTTCCACATGTTCTAAGGCTCCTTTTTTTATAATGATTAATTTCAAATTGAAATATGAAAGTGCAACACAAATCATGAGCATAAAACCAACTTGTAATGATGATGATGTGAGGACTCGACCTTGCAACTAACTTGATAACGCACTAATGAACTTGACTCAATGATGGAAACTCAATGTATCATAATTTTCACTCATGACTAGATTGACACATTCCCCTAAACATTCTAAACTTAAACCTTAGGAAATAAATGACTATTTCCATCATTATTTGAAAACACTTTAAACATAACCCTACATAGACTCAAACTAATCATATTATCTCACACTTATCTAAAAAGAAAAAACTAATAACTTTATCTCTAAGAGATCGTAGTAACATTTTATAATTTGACCAAAATAATAAAAATACTAAGCTTGTCTTTTGACTACTATAACATAGGTCACTAACATTGGATCCAATGGGGATGGAATCCTCCTTGTGAGGTGCCAAAGAACACTATAGACCATGTGAAAATCCCTTGGATTTTATTGACTCATGACTAAATCATGACTAAATATGACTCATTATATTCTGAAAATTTGCAGCAGCTCATCAAAATCTTAGGGCCATCTCCTCAGGCTTCAAATTTTGGTAACATCTACCCGCACCTGCAATACTGGAAATTGGAATGGATATATACAATGAAGTGATCAAAACCAATTGATTTAGGTAAAATAGTGCTTTAGAAACCTTCCATTTACAAGCCCTCTAGCAAGAAATTCTCCTGTTAAAGCCTGAAGAAAATATGCATTACTCCCATGGAAGGTTGCAATTTTGAATGGTCCTTTTCAAATATTTTCAAATTTTCCTTGTTCACCTTTGTCTTCATTCTGAGCATCCCACTTCAAAACTAGGTCACCAACCTAAAAATATTTGGTCTTTGTTCTTCAATTAAAAATCTTCTTAATTTTATCCTGGATTACTTGTGTATTATTATATACTTCCTCTCTTGATTGTTGCGTTTGAATCATCTGATTTATTCTTCTTTGCAAGTCATTGTTGGCATTCTGATATAAGTGTTGTCCTTAATGGAAACTCACATAGATGATAGGTCACATTGCAACAGTTTAACAACAAAGGATTATAGATCAGACTCCATAGATTGAAGAAAGAGAGTGGTTTAAGAAGTATACATTGTTTCACTTTGTCCAAGTAGCGTATACACGCGAGTTAATAGAACAAAAGGAGTGTATACATATGCATGCACTTTCATAGAAGGAAAAACATGTATGGGATGGAAAATCAAGTTTTTGATTCGAGGTATTGGTCTGAGGCATTTGGTCTGAGGTATTTGGTCTGAGGTATTTGGTTTGAGGTATTGGTCCTAAGTGGTTTTTGTCTGAGGTATTGAGAAAGGCATAAAAATATATGAGGAGAGGATCAAAGGGATATGAGTGCAGGCAATGAATATGCTATGCAAAAAGAGATCAAAGGAAAATATTCATGTTATGGGTTTCAGGTGCTTTGCTTGATTTGAACTAAGGATGAACCTTAGTGGTTGATCAGGGATGATATCTAATGATGGATCGGTATCATAACACCTGGAATGAGTTATCATTATGTTGTTTGATCATGGATAGTCTAGATATGAATGCTAACACATGATGTACACTATAAATCTTCTAATTCGAGTATGGTTGAAGTATGAAATAGTTGTGATTTTTTAAGTTAGTATTTGCAGATATGTACACTGATTTGCTTTGATAAAAGCACATATACTCATTGGTTTGGCACATTGAAGTAGCGCATACATTATGAAACATGATGTTTGAAGTTGCAGTTGCTTCTCGTTGTTGATGTAGAGTTTTTGGTTCTACTTTGTGTTTTGGTGACTGTGTTCTAGTGACAGTGTTTTGAATGTTCAAATTGATTGATTGTGATTTGCTTCAGTGATGATGGGTTTCCAGTGATTGGTTGTATTACAATGATGATTAATTTTGAGCCTCGATATTGCTGATGGGTCTAGTGTGAAAATTTGATGAAACAAGGCCTTCATATTGTGGTGTTGTTTTCGAGGAGTATCCAATATGAAAATTTATGAAACGTGGTGCTTGGAGGATGATGAGGTTTGGAGCCTTCAGTGAGGCAGTTGAAGCTTCCTACCAGTAGTGGCTGGTGATTTGGCTAATGGGTTGGAGCTCCCTTCTAGGAGTAGCTGGAGAATGAGTGAAGGTTGGAGCCTTCTGTAGGCCAACACCTACGTACTAGTAAATAGATCAACTAGTACAAGAGCTAGGGGGTTGTAGCTCCCTTCTGGAGAATGAGTGAAGGTTGGAGCCTTCTATAGGCCAATGCCTACATACTAGTAAACAGATCGACTAGTACAAGAGCTAGGGGGTTGCAGCTCCCTTCTAGTAGAAGTTGGAGAAGAAGAGAAGGTGGTAGCCTTCTGCAGGTGGGTTCCTGCATACTAGTATGAGTCTGCACCAGTACAAGATTGTAAACGATTTTTTCTTATATTAAAAGAAGACACTAGTAGGTGGTTTTTGTCCACATTGGGTTTCCACCTCAAATCTTCATGTTCATGTCTGTTCCTTATGTGTGATGATTTATTATGTTATTAATGCACATGGCTACTATCTATATGGTGAATGAAGTATTTATGCATTAATTAAAGATCAACATATGATGAATTAATTAAATCATAAGTTTGTTGGATATATGTTGGTTGCTTTAAAGACAGTTGCATGTACACGCGAGTTACCTTCATTGAAATAGCGTATATAAATTTGAATATGAAAAAAAAATTATTGATTTGATAAATATTGATTCACCTCCCCCCCCCCATATTATTTCCAACAGTCCTTTTGGTCTACATATACTTCTTGCAACAACTTCATTACTATACTTCCCAAGGAAGAAGGAAGAACAACATTTGTTCCATATACCAGCTGAAAAGGTGACATACCAATTGACATTTTAGTGTTCACTCTATCAGCTCATAGTGCATACATCAACTTTTTATGACATGTTTCCTTATTTTGTTGCAACAAATTCTTTGTAATGTTCACCAAAATCTTATTTGAAGACTCAGCTAAACCATCACCCTATCGGTAATATGTAGTAGAGTGATTGAGTACAATATGATATTTATGACATAATTCAATCATTTTCTTGGAATTGAAAGCAGCGACATTATCAATGATTATTCTATGGGGACAACTACATATTGAGAGGATATTACCTTCCAAAAACTGAATGATGGATGTGCATGTTACTTTTATGGTTGGTATTGCTTCTATCCATTTTGTAAAGTAGTATGTGGCAGTCAAAATCCATTTATGTTGGGCTGAATATGATGGATGGATTTCCCCAATGAAATCCAAACCCCGCTATTGGAATGTTGCTTCAATTGTAATTGGTTTCAAGGGTAGAGGCAAAGGCTTCCTTTTTCCTTCAAAAATTTAACATTCATGGCATCTTAAAAAATTTTTATGAACATCAACAAACAAGGTTGGCCAGTAAATATCAGTCCTTCAAATTTGGTTA
>APFE030762760.1:0-38956 GCA_000404065.3 Pinus taeda | reverse complement strand
CGCTTCATGTCTGCTCCTAAAGCTGATCATTGGATAGCAGCAAAGCGTGTGCTAAGATATGTGCGTGGCACTTCTGATTATGGACTTCTATACACTCGCAGTTCCGATCCTATACTCAGTGGTTACACAGATTCTGACTGGGCCGGTTCAGTTGATGATTGTAAATCTACAGCTGGGTATGTGTTTAGTCTAGGATCTGGTGCTGTCACCTGGACTAGTAAGAAGCAGCAAGCCGTGGCTCTCTCCTCCACTGAAGCAGAATATCGAGGAGCAGTTAAGGCATCCTGTGAGGCAGTTTGGCTTCGTCGTATGCTTGCAGACATGCATGCTTCCCAGACAGGTCCTACTTCCTTGTTTTGTGATAATCAGGGAGTGCTCAAACTTGCCAAAAATCCCGTCTTTCATGAACGAACAAAACATGTAGAAACTCATTGTCACTACATTCGCCAACTTGTTGAAGACGGATCCGTTCAGTTGAGATATATTCCCACAACAGAGCAGCCTGCAGATATCTTCACCAAGCCACTTGGTCCTGCTAAGTTTGAACAATTCAGGGGGTCTATTGGTGTTGTAAATAGATCGAGCATTAAGGGAGGGTATTAGAATAATTCAGTTTCTATGTAAGATTCAGTTTCATATAGGAAACTGCTAAAGAAATGAAAATAGCAACAGCTAGAAGAATGAGCATTAAACTAAATTTAGAATTATTCTAATATAATAAAGTGGTTGCCCACCTTGAAAGCGGACCCAGAGACATAGTCCATCAGGGACGAACTCCGTAATCAACTTTGTTGTCTGGTATCGCTATGTTTTTACTGTTTTCACTTCTGTTATGCATCTTCCTTATGTTTAATCAGCGGTCGTAAAGTCTTTCTTCTCAAGCAGTTCTCTCAATTTCTGCACTTTCAGTTAACAATCAATTCAATAATGGCTAATCAATTCTATATCAATAATGGGTATTAGAATAATTAGATTTTGTGGCAACGTTTTTAGCATTGTTGCCGAGGACACTGATCTAAAATGATCATAAGTTAAAACTGATATAGAATTGATTAGCCATTATTGAATTGATTGTTGACTGAAAGTGCAGAAATTGAGAGAACTGCTTGAGAAGAAAGACTTTACGACCACTGATTAAACATAAGGAAGATGCATAACAGAAGTGAAAACAGTAAAAACATAGCGATACCAGACAACAAAGTTGATTACGGAGTTTGTCCCTGATGGACTATGTCTCTGGGTCCGCTTTCAAGGTGGGCAACCACTTTATTAGGATTGAAACCAAGGAGTTCGATTACACAAAGAATAGACCAGACTAAATGTGCACATAGGCACTTCTGATCACTATCAAAAGGAAGCTTTCTGAACTAGCTTTCCAACGCCTGTCACGGTTCCCAATTCCGACTCCGGATGCTCCTGTTACACTGAAAACAAAAACAACCTCTAACCTCCAGAATCTGCATACAAAAACCAAAATCTCCAATATCCCTTCAATGAGCCAAAGCTGCCTTTTTAACATCCAGCAGGTGCATTCGAACTCCTCAGGCTGAGTTTGGGATGAACATGCTGTAATCTGGGGTGGTTTGGTCTCCGTTTAGTCATACAATGACACCTAATGAAGAGGGTGCATGGTCTTTGTATTAAAATAACACAAAACCATAACAAAAAACCCAAAATATTCTTTGGATAAGCTCTGAACTGTTAATAGTTACATTCAATGCGAATTGGGTGGATTGTTGGCATGTGACTAAGCGGTCTAACCTTTGGCGGCCACTTGCATGGTTTATCCCCGCAGTTCCGGCGATCAATACTCCCGCGGTTAAACATTGTTGTTCACATGTCAACGGACTCCCACGCAGTTAAGGCTCGACGGTTAACTTGCATTTGTTCACATGCCACCGGTGTATCTGCTGCGGTTCCGAAACCTGGAGGTTACCACACCCCGACGGTGAACACTTGACTCTGTCACATGTCATGGTTTATACCCCCGATGCGGTTAGGAACTGTAGTAAACTTTGACGGTTAACCTACGACATTTACCTTTGCCTGTTCACATGTCACATGTTCTCCGATGCGATTAGAGTTGGCGGTTTAGGACGGTGTAATGTTTTATATGTTTATAACATATGCCGAGAGGGTTAGAACTTTGGTTTTGATGGTTTTTATGTATTGTTTTAACACATAGTTGCATAGATTTAGAATGTAGCATGTTCCCTAGGTATAGGCTTAGGTTTAGACCTTGTAGTGTATTAAAGTGTAGTTTTAATACATATTTCAATGTATAGATGTAATGCATTAAGTTATGGTTTAGACTTTAGGAAATTGGGTTTTTAATATATATGCAAAGGGTTGATACCACATAGGCTTAGTATTAGGACTGTAGCATAGGTTTTAATGGTTTGTTAATGCATATTGAATGTTTTGCATTAGGTTCTAGGTTTAGGGTTTTACATTAAGTTAAAAATACCCTTTTGCAACCTAATGTCACAAAGCGACATTAGCATCATTTGTCACACGACGACAAACCTGTCGACATCAAAAACCTGTGAATGGACGACAAAATCCATGTCGACACCAAATCCTGCGAAGAGGATGACAACCTCATGTCGACAACCCAAACCCTGCAAGGCGAATGATCAACCCTGGCGGAACTGTGGATGAGCACTTGTCGACAAACAGATACAAACCCATTACCATGAAAACCATTAACATCACCTGAATCAACCTGAACACCATGAAAAAACCATAAACATCACCTGGATAACCTGAACCATAATCAACATTGTCGAAACTAAATGACACTGGATTGAATTGTTGACGACACTGAACTGATTGTTGATGATGATACTGAATACTGACGATGAACCTGTGCAACTGATACGATGAGATCCTCCCGGATTAGACACGAATTGTGTATCTTGTCCCCATGCAACAATATAGATCCTTATTTTGCGACTCCATTGGAAGAACAAAGCCCTTGTTCTTAAGTGAACCTCAATGTCAATGCTTGTAGGGTGAAGCAAGCATCTCACAAGGCATCTGTATTCAACCTGGCGACTCCTCTTATAGTTGACATGCAAGATTCAAAGCAATGTTTGATTAGGAAGATTTATACCCAGCTTTGGATATTACATTGATTGCAATTATTTGAAAGGTTTACCAAAGTTTGACGGTGATCCATTGGTAGCAGTTGATCATGTGGCTAAATTCATCAAGTATACCTCAAGCATAAATGTGGTACATCAAGATGTTCCCATTTATTTGTTTATTATCTCTATTGGATCTAGCCACAAGGATTGGCTTATGAATCCACATGAGCCCAAAATCATTCCCCTTTTATCTATATTGATTGGATACTTCCTGGTACACAAAGGGCCATGTTTTCAAGCTACTGAAGAAGCCCGTTAAAACTTTGACCTTGCCCTCCAAAGGGAATGACTCATTGAGTGTGTTGAATAAGTTGATGATGACGGGCAAGAGAAAGAGCCCTTCGTAGATTATCAAGATGGAAGCATTGATGAAGATATTAAGAGTGATGTTGAAGTGCAGCATGATGTGGATGATATGCTTGAGGTTGCTCTTCATCGAAGGTGCATGAACTTGATTGCTGAATTCTCCATTCTTTGGTTACATGAGAGGATCTGATGGCACAATTCTTCCTCATTCGTGAATTTTTTTCATGATGCTTGGTTCTCTTATTTTCCCACCTCCCACCCTTGTCATTCATCAGACCAATCGTACAAAGGAGGATGTGGTATTTTGATGCCCTATATCGTAAGAACTTGCACAAACAAAATATGTTATATTGATCTAATAATAAGTTGGTTATATTGGCTGTATGACTATACTTAGCTCATGCACAACGTGCTCGCATTGCATGGTAGTGTAGGTGCATTGCATATTGACCCACCCCTCCCCCTCAGTATTTCCAACAATAACACCTTGTAGGGCTAGCGACCTCCAAGTATGGCTAAGCATTGGAGCTTTAGAGGCTTGGAGTGATGGATCTAAGCCTCTTAAGACTAGATCTGGGGTTATAACCCTCGCGGCCTTGATCCTTAGGCTGGACGACTTCCTTCAATGGTGATTTAGTGCCCAAATAGTAGCCCAAAGGCTAGGTGAGGGCTTAAGCCCTTAACAATTTCAAATGGCCTTTGATCTTGTGAAATAACACCTGCAAAATGATGGAATCCTAGCAATCCCTCTAAATTTATAGAAAAAAATTGAATAAAAGAACAAAAACCACACTAGTTATATACATTAGAAAATAAAATACAAGGGTTAGTAAAAATGATTTACTAGTTATTTACAATATCCACAATAAAATTATCAAGCTCTAATAAGCAGATGTACCTTTATTGAACAATTTATTTTTGGAATAAATTGAGAAAGAGAGATTTTTAATTTAGAGCAATGGCCAAGTCAATGCATAGATATCATTAGATAAGCCTTGGAAAATTTAACACAACGAGCTTTTAAGCCTCTTGCCTTGGGAGTTAGCTGGTCCAATCAAGGATTTCCCCTCATGCCCGAGATCTGAGTATTATAAAATCTCTACACATTGGAAATGAAGTTATTAGATGAAAATGGGTTAGATACACATTAAAACCCTCAAGATCTAGAGATACTGTTGATTTTTGGTAGCATATATGTGCTCTAAGTCTTAAATTTTGCAGGGAGGCTTGGACGCATGTATTCCAAAAAACCTAGAAAGCATTTTGGGAAATTCCACCTGGAAACAGTTGTATTAAAATAATTAATTATTTTTAATGGGACCCTAAGTCTAAACTTAGGAAATTAAAATAATTAATGGGTATTAATCTAATCGTGGGTGTAACTTCTAGAAGAAGACGAGGATCAACCAGAAATGATCTTAGCCATTGATTAGCTTCTAATCTGGTCTGTCGAATGTCAACGAGGAGATTATTTAAGGAGGCTTGAGGGTCATTTGGAAGACACAAGGAGAGTTGATCAGTCAGATCGAATTGCTGAAGCTAGAGGCAGCGCAGTGATTTGTGGTGATCACGCAGAGAGGGCCAGAGGGAGTTTTGGCCGGAGGATCTTCCCCGGAGCCAAGAATACTCAACAGAGCGGCAGAGAGACAGACATAGGAGGAAACGCAGAGGCCAGAGAGGGTGACGCAGAGCCAGGAAGGGCTCATGCAGGGTCCACATAGAGCAATGCATAAGCCTTCCACTCAGAGGTCCGAATTCGCTGAGGAGGTTGACGTTCTGAGCCGGGAGAGTTGGAATCAACTCCAGAGAGCAAATCGATTCCCAACAGATGTGATGCAGTGCCTTAGAGGCTGCCGCAGGCCCACACAGGGGCAATGCAGAAGTAGCTGGGGAGCTTGTTGGTTCAACTGCGGATCAGCTGGGATTTGCAGTGTAGAGTGAGGTAATCTCACTAATTTCTTTTGCTGAGCGATATTCTCTGTATTGGATTGCCAACAAGGCATCTAAAGATTGTATTTAGAAATAACTTCTACTTAATAATAAAAACCCTTAGATCTGCGACATTAGTTTTCCCGCATTGGTTTTTTTCGGGTACATTTGCCCAAAAACAACTGTGTCATTTGTGTTGTATCTTACTATTGTTCAATTTCTTGTTTCGGCATATTATTTAAATGGTGTAGGCTACATTATATGTATTTTGATGTTTGCCATAGGAAACTGCAAATAACTTGTTCATGTAAATCTGACAAGTAGGAGAAATATCATCAGTTGCTACAGTAGGGATTCCGGTTTAAGGAATTTTCACATGGTATCAAAGTTGCAGGTGAAACAAGAAGAGCAGTGCCAGAGAACCCAATGCTGAGCAGGGAAGGAGATCGAATAGCTGTAGGAGACAGCAGTTCAAATTTTCAGAGGGATTGCGCAGTCCAAGCCAGGAGGGCTGAATTTTCGAGGAAAGTCTCTCTCTGAGTGAGTCGACAGAGAGGAAGGGCTTCCAGATTGAAACTTTGCCATGCCAGAAGGAGCAGCGCAGAGCCTTAGCGTGAGGAAATATCTGGTGGGACGCAATTTTTTTGTAGGCGGTTTGCTCGGCAAAAAATCGTTAGAAGAGAGAGGGCAGCGTAGCAGTTGCTAGAGGAGTTTGCCATGACAGCCAAGATACCTCCAGAAGAGAGGTGGGATGATTTAGAGCTGTAGTTGGAAAGAGCTACAAATAGGTAGGATCCTTGAGGAGCCCACCTCTCAGATCATACCTTGCTACAGGAACCCAGATCAGTAGTAGCAGGATGGACTAAGTGTCAGATGGTGTAGAGGAGTGTTGGAGCGACAGATGTAGTGGCTAGAACACCAAGTCTGAGCAGCATAGTGCAGAGTTGCAGTAACGCATGGAGGCATAGTGCAATAGCAACAACAACACAATGGCTTCAGAGGGATAGCGTAGGACTAGCAACAATCAGATCTTTAGCATCGAGATGCATCTATGCTGAACACTTGTTCAGTAATTTGGGATGTTTTTCCATTGTGATGCAGTGGCAACAGCGATTTGTAGTGCAAAGGTAGTTGGCAGTGGCAGTGCCAACAACAACACGGATGCAAATATTCAGAGGGAGTTGCAGTACCGATGCAGTGTTGATAGTGGCAGGGTCGGCAATAGTACAAATGCAACATTTGTGCAATAGTTGGTGGACAGGATGTTAGACATTAGAAGTGTAGAGGACAATGTTATGAAGACATCGCGTCAGTGGGAGGCATTGTTAGAGCACATTCCTCGGTAAGAGGGAGTGTTGATTTCTGGTAGCATCGGATGTGCTCTAAGTCTAAAATTTTGCAGGGAGGCTTGGGCACATGTATTCCAAAGAACCCAGAAAGCATTTTGGGAAATTCCACTCGGAGGTAGTTTTATTAAAATAATTAATTATTTTTAATGGGACCCTAAGTCTAAACTTAGGAAATTAAAATAATTAACGGGTATTAATCTATGGGTGTAACTTCTAGAAGAAGAAGAGGATCAAACATAAATGATCTTAGCCGTTGATTAGCTTCTAATCTGGGCCATCGAATGTCAACGAGGAGATTATTTAAGGAGACGTGAGGGTCATTTGGAAGACACAAAGAGAGTTGATTAGTCAGATTGAATTGCTGAAGCTAGAGGCAGCGCAGTGATTTGTAGATCACGTGGAGCGAGGTAGAGGGAGTTTTGGCTGGAGGATCTTCTTCGGAGCCAAGAACTCAGTAGAGAGGCAGAGAGACACACAGAGGAGGTAGCACAGAGGGCAGAGAGGTTGACGCAAAGTCGGGAAGGGCTCACGTAGGGCCCACACAGAGCAACACAAAAGCCTTCCACGCAGAGGTCCGAATTTGCTGAGGAGGTTGACGTTCTGAGCTGGGAGGGCTGGAATCAGCGCCAGAGAGCAAATTGATTCCCAACAGAGGTGACGTAGTGCCTTAGAGGCTGACGCAGGGGCAACGCAGAAGTAGCCAGGGAACTTGGTGGTTCAATTACCAGATCAGTCATGATTTGCAGTGTAGAGTGAGGTAATCTCACTAATTTTTTCTGTCGAGTGATATTCTCTATACTGGATTGCCAGCAAGGCATCCAAAGATTATAATCAGAAATAATTTCTACTTAATAATAAAAACCCTCAGATCTGCTGCACTGGTTTTCCCGCATTGGGTTTTTCTGCGGACATTTGTCCAAAAACATCTGTCATTTGTGTTGTATTTTTCTATTATTCAGTTTTTTGTTTCGACATATTATCTAAATGGTGTAGGCTACAGTGTATGTATTTTGATATTTGCCGTAGGAAACTGCAAATAGCTTGTTCATATAAATCTATCAAGTAGAAGAAATATCATCAGTTGCTACAGTAGGGATTCCGGTTTAAGGAATTTTCACAGATACCTACTAGATTGAGCGAGCTAGAATGCTTTTCCAAACCCAATACTTAATGCAAGATACCTATGCAAATAGATAATCCATCTTTGACTAATGAAATACTAACTTGGCAATGATCTTCAGTAGAGCATTAAGAACAAAATCATAATAACATTACCACAAGAAGCAAAAAATGAACACCATCACGAGTAAACCCCCAAAGACTTTGATATTATTATTGCAAAATAAAAATTACATCCAACAACTTGACTCACAACTTACTAAAGATTTTTTGATGAGGCATTTGTTGTTGTTGTTACAATGAGGAACTAACTAGCTTCCTTATAAAGAAAAATGAGAGTGTGAGACCCCCCAAGTGGAAAAACAACTGTTTGACTTGATCCAAGGCTTGATCCTTGTCAAATTATTTTTATCCATTGATAATCGCTGCACAAATCCCCTAAGAAATTCGATCCCCTTGAAGTTTGACCTGGATGGGCCAAAATCAAACTTCTAGGTGGCTTTGGACCTATTATCCATGATAACATCTACAAATAATTTTTAGTTTGATTAATCATTTGCATCTGTCTGCTGTTGTTTTGAAAGAGGTTGTTGTACTTTGCAAATTGGAGATTAAAGAAGGAAAGAACAGGTCTAGTTTGAATTATTTTGGAGAAATTCCTATATTCTCTAAAAACCCATTTTCTTTCACAGACCTCATTTTGCCCCTTTGTTTTCTAAACAACTCTAGCCGCAATGACCCATTTTTTTTTAACTCTAGCCGAAATCCCTTTGTATTTCCAACTCTACCAGTGTCTCCCACTCCCCTTTGAAATTTCTTTAAAAGATTGATAAAACATGCCGTAAGCCTTTTTAAAGGTTGGGACCCGCAGTTTATATCGCAATCAGCCTTTTCCCTTATGCAAAACCATATCCGCTGTATCCCTCATCCGCTTGTGATTGCGATATCGCAAAACGCAAAGTCTTTCTTCCGCCGATATCGCACTTTCTCTTTGCTCATTGCGATATCGCGTAACCCTTCCCTCGCCGATTGCGGTATCACATAAATTTCTTCTGCCGCTGATATTGCATATCGTAGTTTTCCGCCGATTGTTATATCCAAGTCCCGTTACCACTCTGCTCACCGATTTCGATAAAGACCCACCCATCGATTGTGATAAAGGCCTTCTCGCTAATCGCAATATTTCCTTCTCCTTGTCGATCACATAAAATTTTGTGCCCCCGCCGATTGCGAAGTCGGAATCGAAGATCGCACAGACATAACTTCCTCCTCCGCCGAACTCCTTTCCTATTTTTGATTGTGATGGATCCGAAAGGTTATGTGTTGTAGTTTTGAGAAATTTCAGGTCTGACATAATGGGAAATCACCATAAAATCAATGTCAAAGCTCCTTTTCGCTTTCCGATGACATATAGCAACTGCGACAACAACAGGCCTGGATCAATGGCCCAGATTGAAGCAGGTCCGGATCAACGGCCTAGATCGAAGCAGGCTTGGATCAACGATCCATATCAATGAATATTAAATTGCCCTTTTCGCTTCTGCTTAGTGGGACAGCGAGGGTGTTTTTCGGCATATATCCAACAACATGGTCATCAAACAGAACGCAGAGAAAAGAGCACAACGAGACATAGAAGATAGTGAAGGCACTTTCAAACATGTTCCAAACAACAAACAACACGCCTACCAGCACGATAAACCATATTGCTTATTTAAAACCCCAAAAACAACACAACATAATTCAAAAGGCCGAATGCTCTGAATTTCCACAAATACAATGCCAACATTACAAATAGTTGCAATTTTTTCCTGAATTATTGTAACAGTTAGATGAATTCTATTTAGATGTGACTCCTATTTGTATTCAAACTCTGTTAAAACATAAAATTCCTATGAAAACTCTGCGAGTTAAAAGAAAAAGGAGGAACAGGTCTCTAGAGAAATAAATCGCATTTGGCCCAAGTGGCAAGATATGTAAAGGTATCCTGGCCCAAGTGGCAAGATATGTAAAGGTATCCTTTCTCTATAAATAGGCAGATTTTCGACGCTGAGAGGGGTTGATGGAGAGTGTGAAAAGCTGACCTTCTGTAGTATTTTGTTCTTTTAATAGAAAATCAGCAGCAACTCTGTTTTTGTACCTAGGATTCGTGTTAAGGCTTTTATGAGTTTTTATTATGTTGTTTCAAGTTTTACATAGTATCTTGATTACTTGGAAATTTGTCAAGCAACTCCAATTGCCTTCATTTACTGTGTATGACTGTGGGCATCCATTTGTATCAATTTTAAAGCCATAAATGCCTCAGCTTCCATTAAACACTGTTGTTGATCATAATCTGTTTTACTTTGACTCCATGCCCAATGGTGGCAGTCATCACATTTTTCCTCACTTATAAAATCACAAGTCATTTTATAAATATTTTGAGAGAGCCCTCTCCTGTTGGAAGGACTAACTTCTAGTCTAAAGTTGGTTTGAAATAGTTACACTTGGTTCAAGGTTGATACAACCCAACCTGTCCCAGCTCAATGATAACATGACCACTGAAGAAACTTCAAAAATCAGAATTGTCATAACTTGTGCATTTAGTCGACCACCTGGTCCAAGAAATTTGGTTTTGTCGGAGAAATAATCTTCTTGGTCCAACGAATTTCTGAACTGAGACATTTTGCCTTGGAAATGAGGCCTTTTAATTTTGACTTGATTTTTCCTTCTGAAAAAGGTCCTCAACAATTTTTTCCACTTGGAGAATTTTAAATTTTCCTCTCATTTTTATTTTTCTTGACAATTTTCGGCTTATTAGTTTTTTTTTTTTGCTAGAAAATAAATAAAATGATTTACTAGGGGATTATACATATTTTCCACCCTCAAAGTGGGCCTAAAAATATTTTGGCAATGGTGTCTACTTATGAGTAACGATTCACCAAAAATATCCATAGACAACACATTTTACATCAAGATAATTTTACATAGACATCCTGTTAGAAGGGGAATTTACAATAGACACATGACCTCTTGGACTTGATCAAATTCTGTGACACAAGACAAATGATCTAGTATGATAAAAATACATAGACTTGATAACAATAGGACTCACCTATGACCTTATCAGAGAATTCCACTGTAGCTTTGGGTGATGCCTAGGAGAAAAACTGTTCCAATTATTTGGTTTTGGAAACGCAAATAATTGGAGGGTAAAAAAACCCCTAGAGTGAAACCCTTTGTTAAGCATCAAAGACTTACCTAGATGTTCTTTACATGGCTTCGTAGTCATACTAGAATCATTTTTACAATGAAACTATAAAATTTGGGACTATAATGATGACAATGACTTTAAAATATTTTATCCACTACTGTGTACTCTACTTCTTGGAATTGTTGACATATGCATGGTCAATGCATCCTACTCTAAGATGCATATTACACTATGTAAAATTACAAATACTAAGTGTAATCATAAAGCCAATGCAACCAACATATCATCCAATCAATATCGAATTTCCTACCCCTATGATTTATCATGATATATGCTTGAGAGCAAGCTGACAATTTGATACTCATGTGCTAGGTCACAAGGGTGGGAGGTGGGAAAATAAAGTGACCATATATGGAAAATCATGGATGAAGAAGGAAAAGAGGGATGCAACTTGCTCCATTGGATCCTCTCTTCCAGCGACAAAATAGAGATATCAACAATCAAGCTCATGAACCTCTGATGATGGGCTACCTCTGGCATATCATCCTTATCATGGTCCTTTTTAATAATGACATGCTTCATGGTTGCCTTCAGGTCATGACAGGAAGGAAAAGGAGGAATTTGGCACGAAGGATCATGGTGAATGAGTTGTTTTTCCCAATGATCATACTTAGGAGGGGGAAAGACTCATCATCATTAGTGATCATATGAAAAGGGGTGAGGAAAGGGTCCATAGGTGACTCGAATATATCCCCAGGATCATAAGGAAGGTCGGGAAAGACAAGGCTCCTATTGATATTATCATCATCAATATCATAGATAGGGTCCTTATCAAAATGATGCCCATCGATCTCCCACTTCCCCTCTTCAATAGGCAACTAATCACTAATGTCAACATCCAAGGGGCCAATGGGGTCATCTTTCTCAAGGTCCTTGATATGCACAATGTTAAAGACAACATCCTTGAAAAAGATGGGGTCACCTTCTATTCTACTTTCTAAGGAATCCCCTTCTTCATGATCCTCCTCATGTTTAATGAAGGCTTTCTCTTGAATATCTAATGCTTGGCAGACTTGTTCCCTAGCTCGAAAATGTTCAAGAAAGCTATCAAAGAATGCTTCAATTGATGAGATGCTCCTAGGCTTGCAGTTATATAACCATGAATTATGACCATGGAGGGATCTCATGAATAACATTATGAGGACATCGTGATGCACCACCTCAACCTTTGAGGCATATGCAACAAATCTTGCCACATGATCAATTGCAGAAAGTGGATCACCATCAAACTTGGGCACCCCACGTATGGTAGCCCAGGTGACATGATAAGGGTGTCCAGGGATGCTAGTGATGTCCAAGGTGGGATTTCATCAAAGTAAGACATCCTATTAGGTTGCACATATCAGTCATGTAGGAGTCACCAGGGTGAATTCAAAAATGCCTTCAGATATGCTTGCTTCACCCTACAAGCATTGACTTTGAAGCTCAATGAAGAACAAGGGCTTCGTTCTTCCAATGGAGTCACCGGATAAGGATCTATTTTGTCGTTAAGGAAGAAGGTGAATATTTCATAAAGGTAGACTCGCTTCTTCCTCGACAAAGGTGCCAAAAGTGTTTTTCCACTATCTAGCAGGGATCCTAGGAGGGGTACATAAGGGACAACTAGTAGACTAAATGAAAGCAATGAGACAAAGACCCATTGTCACCTCAATCAGTGTCCCCTACGCCTAACAAACTTTCACTGATGGGAGGAGTCCTCGTATGAGGGAAATCACCTGAAATGATAGGATCGATGACAAGGTATGAAGTGATTTCCAAGGCAAGGAGAGCCTCAATTAGGGCTCAATGCTTCGAGAGAAGCTAAAGGCTCTCTAAGAAAGACCTAAGAGGAGGGTCAAGACTTAGGGTTTAGGAATGTTCAATAATGATGAATATGTCTATGGTCAAGACCCTCAATATGATATAGGACTTCTCAAGAAGCTTTGAAAGATGATTTTATACCTTCAAGTATGCTTTCACTATTCTTGAGAAACCTAGCAAGGGCTTACACTAGACCTAGGGTATTTAGGATAATCATGGGAGGAAATTCCCTCCAAAGCACTTTCTAGGTCAAGGTAAGACAAAGGTAAGGGGTTCTTATGATTTATTCAAATGAATATTAGGCTCATACTACCCTCAATAATGCCACCTTATCAAAGAAGGGCTACTTAGGTTACCTTTTTAGGGAAACCACTAGGGCATCAAATATCTTGAGATTCCATCGTGAGAATTGCTTCAAAATTTGAGATGCTCTAGAGAAAACATCAACGTAGATCCCTATCCAAACAAATTTGAAAAATATGCTCTCCAAAGGATTTCGCAGTGTTCCCTAGCTTGTTTTCTAGGAAAAAGGGGCCTAAATTTTGAGAAGAGAAAAAGAAAGGGAAGGGAGAGGGTGATCACCAAATTTCTTGGATCAGTGCCTAGTCCTTGGGCTACAAAGTCTATGTGATTGGAAATTTGGTCGAAGTTGTCTTCAAGGAGGCTAAAAGGTGATGCCTTAGCACCAACTTTTCAACAATTACCCACCCAAGCTATATGGACTTTTATGGAAGAAAATCAGATTTCAATCCACTATGAACATTCATCTATTTGTTATTCAATGAGTAACATGCACAAATTTGCAATCTGACAATTTTTACAATGATCAATAATTAGGGCACAAGAAGAACTAGCTAGCTGCAAAATTTCCACACATTAGACATTATTACATGAAAAAAATCTTCAACAAAATCACTTACAAGATAATAAGAGATATATCCAATCTAAGATCAAGATAGCGACTCCAAGAAAGACCAAGACTTCAGCGTCCAAATATATCGAAATGCATCAAAAGAGCTCCAATAGACATCAAAGAAAAGTGCGAAATTCTCAAGAGAGAGATATCCAAGTGTGATGATCATGTTTGATACAAATGAGGCTTAGCTTTATTTATATGAGCCTTTAAGAGTTCAAATTAGCCTAAGATGCCCCTAAAATATTTTAATGTGCAAATTAACATAGCTTTGGTGACAAGCCCACCAAATAGCCCATAAAGTGTAGAATAAGCCATCCAAATGAAGCTGAAGTGACGAAACAATCGTGTAGAAGGCCCATTGGAAGGTCTAATCGTGTCCTCAAGGGCCAGGATGAAGAAGAGGGCTCCATGAATGATGGTCAAGGGGGTGGTCCCTTGATCTCCATGTAAAACATCATGTGGTGCTCCAAAGTGGCTCTGGAGCACAAGTAGTGGTCCCATGGGTCTCCTGGTGTAAAACAAGCCTATTGACTACTCCAAATGAGGGCACGGAAGATGGTGCTTTCCCTCCCATGTCTCAAGGATGAGGCAAACCTCCTGTGGGCCTCAGATCAGCTGCCAACCCCTGTATACAATGCTAAGTTGACTGGGGGCACTTCTGGTCCAAGTGCATCATCTTGCATATAATTTGGGGAAATGAACAAGTTGCGAAGGTGCTGAGGCTACCCATGGCATGAGATAATGCTTTGTCACATGACGAAAACCCATGGCTCTCAACACTTCCCCTACGAGTGTTAATATGATCCTCTAGTGGGCTTGGATCCCGTATAGGGAGGCCAAGCCTAAAGTGAAACCACCTGCCATTCCTATATAAGATCCAATGCGTTTCCTCACCTTCAGATACAATAATTCATTAGTGCAATTGAGTGAATAAGCTCATTAATCAAGGGCAGAAATAGACACTTCATAGTGGGTTCCCCTTCCAGATTTGGGGCTTTGAGTATGTAATGGTGTTACCTCCCTGGGTAGGAGTAGTTAATAAACCACCCTATTAGGTGTTCCTAGTCCCTAAAGGGAAGGACATGTCCAAGGTACATCCTTCAGGCTTCAAGTGGTAGGTGCCATGTGGATAATAATGAGGTGCACGGGGACACAGGGGTCTCAAGGCCAAATGACTTGGGCTCAAGGGTTGTAATGATGAGGGATGTCCACATATTTGGGTGTTTGAATGGAGAAGGGAACAATCGTGGTATATGATTTACCCCGACCTTTGTTTTTCCACCCTTTTTCATTTGCCTTTTGCCTTTTATTGATTTTCTTTTTATTTTACTGCTCAGGGCTTCAGGGGATGAGAGCATGATGCATATGATATAGCAATGGTTACCCCTTTAAGGTGGAGCAGTTCATCGCCCACTAGGGGTTGGGACATACATGGGTTCTTTAATGATGCAAGGGGCACTCATAGGGGCCCTAGGAACCAGGGTGATGGCTATAATGATAAGGGGTAGAGCTCGTGTTTGGCTTTTGACAACATGCTAAATTTTATTTTCTTGACCATCTTTTGCATTTTGTGGTAATATTTCCTTGTATGTGGCAATATTATGCTTTTGTCTTTTTTTTTAGTTGCATCAACCTTCGAGGCATTATTCCCGGCCCAACCCAAACATGTGGACAAGGGGAGGGGGAGTACTAGAGCCCTATGGACCCAGTGGTCATGTGGGCCTAGATAGGGAAGATGATGAAATAATGCATGTAATGTGCGGAGGGGAGTGAAAAATGTGGAATGGAAAAATGGGACCATGCTACCAAAATCGGGGTTTCCCAAGTGGTGCCCATCCTAAAGTTGTAAACCAGTAGGGGAGATCCCACAGGACTAGGGTTGAGGATTAACCCCCCAGTTAAGGAAAGGGAATAAGACTATAGTCAAAACCCTTCCTCCTTCCAAGTCACCCAATAATCCATACCCAAGTGTGCCCAAGAAAAACAAGCATAAGCACCTAATTACATAATGAAAAATCATACCTTTAGGATTGGATGGCCCACCTTCAAACATATGATCTCGACAGATGGGCGAGGGGACAATGACTGGCTCAAGGGACGGAGACATCTGGCACAACATCGGCTACACTGGTGGCTATCAAGGACTTCTGGCTGCCCGCTGAAAACAAAACTAGGAGAAAAATTCTCCTATGGGGTCACCCACTGGTGGTGGGTAACAAGCCTGTCTTAAAGTGTTTGGCTGGTGTGGATATACCCTGTGTTTTGACTGAACTCTATTCTATTCTGTTCTATTTTGGCTATCTCTTGTTTAATTTTTAACTGTGTAGTGTTCAAGGCATTCAAATTATTGATGTGAGACACTTTATATGTCTCATCTCATGTACATGTTGAATCTTGTTTCTGGAGTATTTTCAGCACCCAATAGATGTCATTACCATTTTTTTAGCTGGAGCAGTTGGTTGATCACATTTTCCAAAGGGAGTGGTTGGGCTGTAAGATCTGTTCTCTGTGGCATGTAACATATTATGTAAACCATGTTGATGGTGTTAGAAAGAAATCACTGCCTTTCTGCATCTTTATGTCAATTCCATGTAATTTCATCTTGTTCACTTAAACATTGACTCAGCTTTTGTAAGTTCAAGTATTGCATTTCATGATTTTTCTCTTCTGATTATCATAATGGTTTTGCAGCACATTGCAAAACAACGGCTGCCTTCTTTCGCAAAAGACTTGATTCAGAAGGGAAAACATTTCATTCTTATAAGGAGTCCACTTGATGTCTTGGTAAGTGATCATCATGGTATAAATTTTATCTCATTTTTCTGGGTCAACTATATCTGCTTAAAGAAAAACATTGAAAAGTCTATGTTGTAGCCCCCAAAATATGCTTCCACAGTGAAGTTTGTGTCCATAAGCCTAGGTTAGTAAACGCAAACCTTCTGATATCTAGTAATAAAGCCCTCAAATGTAAATTCCATACCTGTTTCTGCACATTCAAACATAAAACTATCAGGACACGCTTGTTTTTGTTTTTTACGTTCTTTTGGTATAACTTCCTAGTGAATTGAAATGATTTTGCAGTTTGTACTTTTATTGTCTCCCAGTTTGAATCTCATCAACAGCATCATCTCTTTTAGGCCTTGCTATTCAATTGATTGATTAGATAAGTTTATTTGTTGTATCTTTTTACATACGTAATCTAGGTAGTCTTGAAGATTAACCCATTTTTGTTCTTCAGTATTTTCCCTGTCGTGCATAAACTTTTGTCTCTTCATGGCTATGTTCAGACATTAATAATGCTTTCTTTTACTTTGGGAACTTCAGTTTAAGCTAATTTGAGAACCTTGTAAGAAAAATGTTGATATGAATACTTGTGGAGAAGATCTTTCGAAGATGATTCTTAGAAATCTCAATTGATGGCGCTGGTGCCAAAATGTTGTGTCATTTGTTCTATATTGTTGAAGTGATTAAAAAACACAAAATAAACAACCACATAATTAATGCAAAAGTATTGCAATGAGGGAAAAATAGCCCCAACGTGATTTTTATGATATGCACATCATTAACTTTGTCTGGTTGATGCATCACAAAACTTGGTCTCTCTCTATATAAGAATATTGCCAAATTCATGGCACTACAAAGATATGTTACAGGAAACTCCATCCTGAGGTGCTGGAAACATGTGTCAGAATGTTTCCTTGAACGAAACACCTTTGAAACATGACTAAAATGTTTCAGTGGCATTTAAAATTTTGCAACACTGTATTGGCCATTTCAGCTGGCATTTTGGTTAGTTTGACTGACACATTGGCCGTTCCAATTGGCATTTCAGTGACTAAAATGTAAATAAACATTAAAAAAAAAACAAAGCTCACACTAATTTCTTACAAATCAAGTTATAAACAGAGGTCTGAAGATTTATACTTACCATGGGCTGCTGAAGGGTAGGTGCAGTAATTTGAATGTATCAATCCATGTGTGGTGAGGGACTATGAACAAAGTGTTCTGTTGGTGAAGTCTGAACCCTGTGGAGAAGGCTGTGGCAGGGCTGGATGAATGAGCACTGAAGCAGAAAATAAAGTTCTCAATTTTTGAAGTTTGACTTTGCTTTATAGCCCTCCAACTTGGTTGAGGGGGAGGATGCTAATTGGTAATTCTTACCATTCCTGTGAAGTTTATAGTTGTTAAAAACCCATCATACTGTGCCCTTCTGTCTAACTGATATGATTTGACAAAAATCCATTGTTGTATTCTCACAATCAACTATATCAATGAAAGGTCCAATAGGAAAAGTGAAAACACGTGTGACATGTTTGGATGAACTTGCTTCCTTTTACCCATCCAAGATGATATGGATGTGGATGTAGTGTGGTAGCGAGCTGGAGTGAGCTGACCAATTTCTGGGAAATCAAGTTCTTATGACTGCCACTGACCATGATGAGTTGTCCACATTTTTGCTTGATCTAGGATGTTTGAGTGGAGATAAGATAAGATAAGATAGGATAATTTTATTAATGTCCAACAAATGACCATAATAGGTCAACGGAACTGTCGGTTACAATGATTACATCATGCCAAGCTGGTGGACCAAACGGTCCCCTTTAACATTTCTTTTAAAAGAAGCAGAAAATACATCTATAATCTAAGCAAATGTCAATGTAGAAGCTAGAAGCTCTCGGCTTCGAAACAAAGCACTACGATGAAGCAGAGAAGGAGAAGAAGAAGAAGGAGGAGAAGAAGAAGAAGCAGGGAAGGAGTCTCCTGTCCAGTTCCTAATCCTAACATCCAAGGTCGAGAGAAGAAAATTGAGAGAAGTTTGTCAAAGTTTGCTGTCCTGTGGGCATATTGGGTTGTCGCCTGGAGGTTCTAGGGCACCTCCCAGGGGTGGATCCAATCCTGGAGTGCTGGTGCAGTCTGGTGGGTCGGCCCCCCCGGGACTGCACTGATCTAGTCTTAGGTCGAGAGAAGAAAATTGAGAGAAGTTTGTCAAAGTTTGCTGTCCTGTGGGCATATTGGGTTGTCGCTTGGAGGTTCTAGGGCACCTCCCAGGGGTGGATCCAATCTTGGAGTGCTGGTGCAGTCTGGTGGGTCGGCCCCCCCGGGACTGCACTGATCTAGTCTTAGTGTCTGTGGGTCGGTTAATGGTTCTTTTGGTGCCCCACACTGATGGTATCACCTTAAAGAAGTCCGTGATCTTCTACGTGATGTTCGATCTGGTGGGGGGCTGAAGAAAACGGGCCCGAACTTTGAAGGCCTCCTGGAGATAAAGTGCAAGGCATCTCAGATCAACATATCTGAGGAAGCTGGTCAAAGTTTGAGAAGACCTAAAGAGACAATGGAAACGACCTCGAATCTCGTAGTAAGTAGGGCATCTGAAGATGAAGTGTGTCTCTGTTTCTATCTCCTGTAAGTGACAGAGCTGGCAAATCCTATCGGCCCTTTCGATGTGGTGATCTGTCTCCACCCGGAGTCTGTGAGACCCAACTCTGAGCTACCCGAGGGGGATTCTAAGGTCATGCATCCAATGCTGGAACATGTACTGGGCTCTGATGATGAGCCCATCCCTCATCTCCAGGCAATGCTCCGTGTAGAAGGCCATTTTTGGACGCAACCCATTGGGAGGATTAGTCCATGTAGTCTGAATGTATCGTCTGTAAATATCCTCCTTAATGATTTTATTCAGCTCTTGCTAATTGGGAAGGAGGTGGCCTAGAGAATTCAGAGAGTACTGAAAAGGAGGGAGATGGTCAATCTGGATTCCTGAAGCCTCTAGAAGCTTTGTCATACCAGTGTACCAACATTTGGATCAGCCTGTCTACATACAGGCGATGTTCTCCAAGGAGCAATATGCTAAGTATGGGTATCTGTCACGACCCTTCCTCGCATTTGCTAGGCCTCAGATACTGTGCAGGAGTGACGCTAACTTGAATATCACCTCTAGGCGCAAAGGTTGAGCCTCGAACTTTGCTAGAATGATGTGCTAAGGAACTGTCTGTTTGCACCTAATGAAACGACGCAAAAGGAGGGTCTGGACCCGCTCCGCTGAAGCCCAATTTGACTCTAGGAGAGAGGGACCCCAAATCTCTGACCCGTAAAGCACTGTGCGGCAAATCAAAGTGTTCATGATGCTCATTTTGGACAAGATGTCCTGGAAATGGTGCCAGAAACACTGCCTCTCCAGAAGGGCTAGAGATCCATACCCTTTGTTGATCCGAGGCTGAAGGGCTGGCCGCAGGTTGAAGCGAGGCCCTGAAAATTGAACTCCCAAATATGTATAGGTGCTAACAATCTCGATCTCTTCTCCTTTAAATAGGAAGTGGAAGTTCGAGGTTTTCTTGACTCCATTGAAGATAATCACTTTGGTTTTACCCAAGTTCACAGTTAGATGCCTCCGGTCACAAAAAGCTGCGAGAGCATCCAGCTGTCTCTGAAGGCCTTCTTGGGAGGAGGCAATATGGGAAATATCGTCTGCAAAGAGGAGGATGGAAATCAGGACCTGGTGAAGAAGACACCCATTTGTATCCTGGATATGCTCCCAGAGGAAGGACTCAAGCTCATCGATATAGATCTCGAATAAAGTAGGAGAAAGGGGGCATCCTTGCTTGATTCCAATGGTGCTTCGGATGAAATCTGACATTCCTCCGACTGTGCGGAGACGGCTAAGGACGACCTCATAGAGGCGCATGATAACTGTTAGGATAGTTGAGGAAATGCCAATCTCTCTTAGCCTCTAGAAAAGATCTTCCCTCGGGACTAAGTCAAAGGCCTTTCGGAAGTCTACAAAGCAGCAATACACTTTAGAGGATCGATGCCTAGCCTCCTCGATCACCGCACGAAGAATAAGGATGTGGTCAATCGTCTGGTAGTCTGGGCGGAATCTGGCGGAATCTTGCTTGGCCCTTGGCCCTGAGTTGTCTCTACTCAAGGAAATGGGAGAGTGTCCTGTGGAGTGTTGTAGCATATAGCTTGGAGAATGTGTGCCCAACCATGATTGTCTTGTAGTTGTTGGGGTCGGAAGTAGGCCTTGACTTGTGGATCGGGTAGATAATATGGTGTGACCAACCATCCAGAAATCCATCTCGAACCACCTGGTTGAAAAGGTCCACCAGATATCCTACTAGGGGGCGAAGTCCATGCTTGAAGAATTATGCCTAGAAGCCTTCTTCATCTACTGCCCTGCTGCTATTCATTGTCCATATTGCCTCTCTGATATCTTTGTTGGAGAAAAGGTGGCAGGAGGTGGGAGGGGGAAGTAACTTGAATCAGAGGCTGCCCAGGAATGTCATA
The DNA here is from genome assembly GCA_000404065.3 of Pinus taeda. NCBI lineage: Eukaryota > Viridiplantae > Streptophyta > Pinopsida > Pinales > Pinaceae > Pinus > Pinus taeda. The sequence goes on along the minus strand of APFE030762760.1, from coordinate 17,851 downwards.
CAGTTGGGAGGTGTGAGAGAACATTGAGACAGGATCAAGGTCGACTAGGGTAGGTGAGCGCTGGGAAAGGATGGTCCCCCAAAAATCTTTAGGGGAGCGAAGGAGGAGAGTAGAAAGAACCTATCTCCTATGGGCAATGAAAAGACACTTCTTGCGGCGAATGAGGCGATGGTAGGCTGAACAGAGGTCTGGGTATGTTGGTAAGGAGTTCCAGAATGCGTGACGGAGGTCCTGATGCATAGACTTGCGTTCTTGGTCATACCATTTATTCATAGGGTAATTTCCCGGTTTGGGGAGGTGGTGGCGGTATGGGTAGAATGGGGGAAGGATTGGAGCACAGCTTCCCATGTTGCATATGAGAGGCACTAGTGTTTGTCCTTGGTGGAGTTGAGAGAAGCGAATTGGGACTCCAATGGGAGTGTCTGTTTGAGGATAGAGGAGAAGAGATCAGGGTCATCCTCCTCAAATCGGAAGGTGGTCCTGGAAAGGCTGCGGGGAAGAGTAGGAGATGGATTTGGGAGGTCAAACTGCAGAGAGAGTAAGAGAAGTGCATGATCTGTGAGAGGGATGGGGGTGACCGAGAAATTTTTGATGTAAGGTAGGAGATGGATTTGGGAGGTCAAACTGCAGAGAGAGTAAGAGAAGTGCATGATCTGTGAGAGGGATGGGGGTGACCGAGAAATTTTTGATGTAAGGTAGGAGATCTGGGTTTGCAATAGCGTAGTCAACCACACTTGCCCCGCCTCCAAATGGTCTCCAGGTAAAGAAGTGCGAGGATGGGAAACATGGTAAGCCATTCAGAATTACCAGCTCATGAGATTATCCCAACTATAGCAGATATCTTCCATAGGCTGTGGTGGGTCCCAAGTGATCCTCGGAGGTTCAGTGCATGCCGATCGTGGTCGGGTTAATCCCCCGAGTGCAAAATATATCCTCTGTCCGGTCGTGCATAGGAGTCTGGAGGTCTTTGGTTTGGGCATTGAAGTCCCCCGTGAGAATGACGTCCCCTACTGCAGAAAACCTGGTGATGTCCGAGTACAGGTCTGTAAAAGGGTCTCCGTTTGAGCTATTGTGAATAGCGTAGGAAGACGAGATAGGTGGGAAGTAACAGAATGCGACATAAATGTCTCTCGGAGGTGATGTTCTGGCTCTGATCTGAATCCGCATGAATCTGGCATTACTCATCGGTCGCGACCACCGATACTCTGCCCTTGAGGCCATCACGGACGAGGTAGGCAACACCTCCTGATCCCTTGACACCTCCTGAACTCCGTGTCTCCTGTCTGCAAACTGCGGTCCATTAGTATCCTGTAATGTCGGGGAGAGGTCAGACTGGGCTCGCATGAGTCTCGGTAACCAGGAGGATCTCTGCTGAGCTAAGGGCTTCATAAAGTAGGCCTGGTGAAGACCAGAAGGAGCCATTGCCATTCCAGCAGTGAACCGAGAGATTCGTGCCCCGCCTCCTCTCTGCTCGGGCCCGTCATTTGGAGCTACCTGAACGGGATGCCCATCTTGGGGGGAAGTTGTCCTGAATAACTGCTCGAAGGTTTCTAATCAATGCCCATTTCCTTGCCTGTCTTGCTGCTGCAACCTGTGTCATGGCCTGTTTCAATTCAACTACTTAAGCTCTTGTGAGGTCTCCATCCAAAAACACTTTATTCGGAAGAGAGAATAACTTCCGCTTGGCTCGGAGTACTCGAAGTCTATTCGAGGAGTCACAGAACCTGAGGAAGAAGGTAGAGTCCTGCCCTAACCAGGCTTTGTCCAAGGTTATGTCTGGTATGTCGAGAGTGTCGCATAGAAACCTGTTCCCTAGTTCCATTGGGTCCGTTGAGGGGGGAGGTGTAGGGAGTCCTCTTACCTTAAGATTTAATTCTCTTGCTCATTGGGTTCTTTCCTCCATGAGCTTTGCTTGCATTACTTCCTCCACCGCTATGAGTGGAGGGGCCTTGTCCTTACCTTTGACCACCTATGCCCATGTGCTGATATGCGACTCTGTTTCCTATTTAAAGGACATTTGTTGGGATCTAATTTCCTCCTATTTGCTTTTAAGATCTCTGATCATCGCCTGTAAGATCTTGTCAGAATTCTGCCCCGCACTTTGTTCTCGGTATTCCTGCAGTGTTTTTCTAATAGATGCGTTGTCTCCCTCTACTGATAGAACTCTGTTTGACAAAGTGCCAATGTCAGCTTGCAGCCCGCGATTTTCCGCCTCTAGGTGTTCCATTTTCCTCATAATTTGTCTAATTTGGGATATCCAGAAAGCAAAATCTATTTCTAATGCAATATCGGTGGGGCTTTATACATTCTCACCTTTATTGTGACACTGCTGTAAGTACTTCATCGGACCTCTGTTGTTGAAATCTTTGGACAGTGGCATTTCAGCTTCCCCGGGGTCCTTGTTGTGTTGCTGCTCTATCATGGTTGGAGCAGCTGATTTTTCTAGCGCTTAAAAAGGTTGTAGAAGGCAGGGTTGATGCCGGACGGTGGCTGTGTGGCCAAGGTTGACGACAGAAGTGGCGGCAGCGGTTGCAAATATTGACGACTTTGCAGCAGGCAGCTGCGTAGACACCAGCAACTGCGTGGCCGTGGAGCAGCTACGTGGAGTCTTGATGGGTCGTGGACGGCTCGTGGAGCAGTTGCGTGGAGCAGCAACACTACATGCAGCAACGATGCTGCGTGGAGTCTGCACAATTCGTTGACGGGTCGTGGAGCAGCCGCGTGGAGCAGCAACGTTGCGTGGACGGGTAGTGGAGCAGTTGTGTGGAGCAAAAATGCTGCGCTTACAACCTACAGGTAATTGTGGAGCAACAACAGATGGATCGAGGGTTTGCAGGTAGCGAAAGGGACTGAGGTAAGGGAGAGCCGACGGGACGGGACGAGATAGCTTCATGCTGGGTTAGGAGGATCAACATAGGGTTGGAGGAATAGAGATAATGTAACTTAGGTTCCTCTCGCTATTCCGTGGACTAAGTCCTTCAATTATCCATTACCGTTCAAAAAGGAGAGCCTTGGCCTCTTTGGCACACAAAGAATGATATTCATCTGAATGCCCATATTTTCAATGATAAGAGCAGTGGATTTGCTTCACTTGGCCAGTGGAACTGGCTGTCTTTGGGGCAGAACAAGTGGTGTTTGAGAGAGTAGGGGGGAAAACTCCATCCCTTTGTCTTTGATGGCTATGCTAGTTGCTATGTAAATTTGATTTGTCTTGGCTTTGATTTTGGAAGTTGGTTGGAAGGCATAACCTGTTAGTTTTTGTAGCATCAGATGTGTTCTAGTCACGAAAATTGGTGGAGAGACTAGAATACACGAGTTCTCCATAACCTAGAAATCGTTTCTGGAAATTACACCTAGAGATGGCTTAATTAGATTATTAACCTATTTTTTAATGTTTCCTAAGTCTAAACTTAGGAAAACTGGTTAATTAATCCGAATTAATTAAGTCAAGGTGAGAATTCTCTAGAAACTCACACGGATCAACACTTTTCAAAATCAACATGAAAATCATTAACATTTAAAGAAAATGTTAATACTTGATACATAAGAAAATTTAAAGTGTCAAAAATATGCTTAAAAAAAGGTGTATTATGAATCAACACTTTCCAAAATCGGATAATTTTTTGCTACCTCAAAAAACGGGTACTTGATATAGTCCCTGTTTGATAGTTTATTTTGTTCAAATTATTCGACTGTCTTGGAGGTTAATCATTGTGGGAGGACTTTGACTCTGTTTGATTGAATATTCATCTCTGTTTCAGGCTTGTTGACTTTTGTTGACCGTAGGCTTCACTGAGTTGTTTGACTAAGAATTGCAGGGACTGTTTTGACTGAATGTCAACCCTAAATTTGACCTTATTGTTGCAAAATTGACTTTAACTAGAAGTTGACTTTCTCTCTCATCATTTACAGGTTTTGACTTGGACAAATTGAGGTCAAATTTGGAATCTTGTTGGAATATTCTTTGATGTACTATTGATGAACATAATTTCTCTCTCTTAAGGAAAGATTGGTTGGGTTTTCCCCTTGTGGGTTTTTCCCTGGCTGTGACACAAATTTTTGTGTCTCTTGTTTCTTGTTCCACTGTTTACTGTGATCTCTATTGCTCTATGGATGAAATTGAATGCTTGAAGTTTTTCATGTATAGCTGCTTAATGACTGAAATGCTAAAATAAGACTGATTACATCATTAGAAGTAGCTATCAATCGTGAAAAACTATACTAGTTTTGAATGCACTAGAAAATCAACATGAACAAGGATCCCTTTTTGAAATCAGGACCATGATCTTGTAAAGGTGTTTTCTCCCTAGGTAGGGGTGGCTAAAGGTCAACCCTATTAGGTGCTTCCAGCCCCTAAGGGGAAGTAACAATTTGTTGGTCCACCCTTCAATTGATAGGTGTTAGTGAATAATAATGTGGTAATGGAGGGAAGAAGACTTGATGTCTAAATGCCATGGTGAAAGGGACCAACTTATGGGGATGTCCACATCCTGAGTGTATAGTTGTGAGGAGGGAGCATTCATGGATGCATGAGATACCAGCTCAGCCTTGGTTTTTCCACCCCTCTTGTGCGCCTTCTACTTCTTGAATTTTCCTTGTATTATTGCTTATAGCTCAAGGGTTAGAACTTGCTTTGTATGATGTAGTAATTTTATTAACCCTTTAAAATGAGTCGGTTTATCACTTATTGAGGTTGGGAAATGCAAGGGTTTTTCTTTGATGTAATGGAACATCAAATGCTTAGGAGCTGGGTGATAGTCGTATGTGGTAGGTAGAGTTCATGCTAGGCTTTTGCCCATGCGCTAATCTTTATGTCTTGGCCATCTTTTCGAATTTGATTTTTCTTTCTTTATTTTGTTGTGGCCATGATATGATTTTTTCTTTTTCTTTTAGCTGCATCAACCTCCCAGGGCAAGTTTTTGGTCCCAACTCAAGGTATGTGAACATGTGAGTGCCAAATCCCCAAGAACCAATGACAAATTGTACTCGAAGAATGGAAGTGAAACACAGGGCTCATAATGTGGGATGGAAGGTGTTAAGTATGACATAGGGAAGATTTAACACGCTATCTCAATCATGGCTTCCCAGGTAGTGCCCCTCCTATAAACTAAAAGGCCTCAAGGGAGGTCTTACTGGCCTAGGGTCAAAGATTAACCCCCTTGGTGAGGTGAGCGAACAAGAATATGATCAATGTCTATCAATATTCTAGATCACTCCATCATTCATATTAAATGCCCAAAACAAACAGGTATAAGCACCTGATTTCAAAATGATCAAAGTACCTTTTGAATGGCATCCCACCTTCATCCAAGTGCTAATGCCAGTTGGGTGAGAAGCACATGGCTGATGCAAGTGGCGGAGGCACATGTCATTATCATCAACTAATGGTGGTTGGTAGGGGGTGCTCGTTGTCTTGTTGTCAAATGTGGGAGAAATTTTTTCTCCTATGGGGTTACCCATTTTGGTGGGTAATGGGTAACAATATGGAAAGAGTAATTGTATTTTCACTGGATGCTATTGTTATTACGGTTCTCCTGGTAATATGAACACTTCCATATTAAGCATTAGGACGGTCCCCCAAAATTAGTCACTAATAGCATGTGATTCCTTGAAAATTAATGGGATAGTTTGATAGCTCTCGAAGGGCCAACCATGATAGATGGGTTGTTCCTATAACCATGCAGATAATCTCATGTTCCTTTTAGGTTTCATGTCTGTAGGTTTTCAAGCTCACTTTCAAATGGAGGATATAAGGTGGAATAATGGTATGACTTTTGCGCCTTTCTAGATGAAATGGGGGAAGGGTTTGGTTCCTTGTTATTGCATCACGAGCCATCACTTTTCTTTGCCAACTTGAGTTGGTATAGGGTTTATGGTTTGGGTATTTTGGTTGAACCTAAAATGAGTTGGTATGGGTCTAGAGGCTTCTTCACTTGTGGTTCTTACTTAAATCCCTTAGTTAATAGGTTGTTTCTCTAGCATTTTTATTAGTTCAGCTAGAAGGGGTTTGAATCCCTATGTGTGCCAAGTCTAATGGGAATTTATTTATTTATTTATTTATTTATTTTTTTTTCGGTTTTCTATCTATAACTTTTAAAGGGCTAGGTGGCAAATGAAAAACAAGAAGAAAACCCTAATGGCAAATGACATCTTGAAAGAAAAGAGAAATAAGATTCATGACAAGGACTGAAAATCTTTGATTGCAATAGATTTGAGAGAATCTCTACAACACTTAGCAACTTGGTTGATGATAACAGGTTCCAAAGACAATCATGAGCAATAGAGTGAAATGAAATGAATTTATAAAAGTATATTAACTCTTTTGTCATCCTCTCACCTTTTTCAAAAAGTCACTTGGAGTTTGGTGCATTTAAAGAAACTTTGTATATTGTGATTGTTTTGCTCTTGGAAATTTCAATTTGGTGTGACATAATGCTTGCATGATGGCCCCAAATTTGTGGTTTGCGATATGTTGCATGAAACAAAACTTTTAGCTTGCAATATGTTGCATAGATAGAAAGTTTCTAAGCATGTGATATGTCGTGTGAGAAAATATTTGCCGTTGCGATGTATCTTTAATGAAGAAACCTTTGAAGGTGCAATATATTGCACACAAGTTTTTTTTTTTTTTCTTTTAAGCTGCAAAAAGTTGCAAGAGATAGATTTTTTAGTGTTGCAAATTGCAAGAGAGAATTTTTTAGTGCTATGCAATGTTATGGGAAGAAAAATTCCTAAGTTGCAAAATGTTGTAACTTTGAAAACATTCATGACGTCACGTTTTTTTTCCTTCTTTAAGTGTACTGCAACACAAACACCAAAATTTTGAGTTTTGCATTGGATCATATTTAAGTTGATTTTGGTTGCGATATGTTGCAAATATCGAGACTTTCAAAGTTGCAACGCTACACAATTTGACAAATCTTATGCATTGTGATACAATAATTTTGTTAAATGAAAGTTACCTCAAAGAAATTGAAAAACAATTTGAAAACTTGATGGAATCCTAAAATTTTTTTGGAGCTTACTCAAAGTGAAGATTTCCTATGTCATGCTATGAAAGCTTGAAAGTTGGTCTTCTTGAATTCAAAAAAGGAGGGGCCCAACCTTTCTTGCCCCTGTCACAAGTCAAAAACTAAAATGGTATGGGGAAGTTGTTGCTTTCGCAACAAACCATAGAAACTTCCTTTGAGAAGACATGTAGAAAGCCATGTTAATGGGTGCATCCTCCAAGGGGTTGCTCCCACCTTGGACAATGCTTCGACTAGGGTGTCTAGGTAGTGTATCTCTCAAAAATAGGGAGCATGCTCTGAGGCTCCATCTCATGCTCCTTTCCACTACAAGGAGCATGGTCGTTCTTGGGATGCTCCTAGAGCATTCCCTAGGCCTCCCTAAAAACTTACTGGACACTCTGCAAGAGCTCCTTGGACACAGTGAACCTTTTGATGCATGATATTGTCAAGCATAAGGACTATCGATGGATTGATGAATTGTACAAGAGGAGGTAAGAAACTCATCAAACTTGTCATTGGACATACAAGGGTCAATTAATTTTATTGCACTCACTCTAGGTTGTATCTACTTAAGATCACAAAGACTAGATTTGGTAGCTATTCCCTCACCTTTAGGTACCTATCGAGGGTGAGGCCTATTTTCTAAAATATTTAGTCATGTCGATAGTTGGTGGTTAACCTATTTCATTCCATAAGTTAATGGTCTACTTCCCATTGTATGGCTTAAAAAAGTTGTATGTTTGTTTATAATTGCTAGATGGTTGATGCTAGAATGCTTAATCATTAATGTACTATGAGTGGCATTTCTAACTTCATAATAATGTAGCATTCATCTGCAAGTAGCACAAATATGCATGTTTTCAACTTTGCATATGTTTTGCATGTTTTTTTGAATATAAATGCATTATATATATATATATATATATAGATACACTTTGTTATTGAGGTTTTTTAGGAAATGGCACTCTCAAGGATTTTTGGGGAATGGTGCTCTCGACACTCGCACTCTCGAGTTTTTTTTTTGGAAATGGAGCTGTCAATGCTCTTATTCTCAAGGGTTTTTGGAAAATGACACTCTTGATGCTCTCGCTTTCGAAGCTTTTTGGGAAACGGCACTCTGGATGCTCTTGCTCCCACTCCTGCCCTTGCCCCTATGCTTTGGAAACCTTGGTAGACAATAAAGAATACAAGGGTCATGATGATTGAAAGGACATTCCCATTCCTGTATATAGATGGGAGGTGTTATCTTGTTATCTTGTTGTAAAAGTCTTGAGAACAATAATGAATCTCCAAGGGTTACTCAGATAAGCTATCCGTGGTCACCTTTGTAGCCTTATCTTTCTCTCTTTAATCTAACTTTGCTCTAGCTCAAGGGGGAAATCCCTAAAGTAAACTAAACCGAAGAGATATATGGATAAGTAGGGAACAAATGGGCTTGGAGCAAATCTGATATAGGGTTCTAGATAACACTTCAATATTTCAGATTTGTGATCGGATTCAATTGGCTGTCTAATGAGGTACAAAACAGTAAGATAAATTGGCTAATTTAAGGAAATCCAATGGGAAATATATGCTAGAAATCTGGGATTTGCATCTATATGATTCAAGTCAAGTTTTAGGGTATTGAATTAGGGCTCTTATGACTTGAATAGCAATCTGGATTAAGATGTTTATTGCTGTAATATCTTTTTTCTCGTTGGCTTGACCCACGGGGGATTTGAACCTTGAATCTCATGGTTTACACAATACTTCATAACATGGGGATCGCCAATTGAGCTGACCCCTGTGGGCTATTGCTGTATTATCTAAATCTTGAAAACATAAATAATTTTTTTTATTTTTATTTTTGAGTTACCTAAAAGGGAAGATGCGTGCTTATCTTTATTTTGGGCTATGAGTTCAAGCTAGTTTCTTTAGAGGGCTGTTCTTATGAATATTTAGGAGCTGGTTTATCTGCAAAACACATCCCATAACAACCCTAAATTTGGCAAGCAAACTTCACAATTTTAGAGGAAAGGGTCTCTTAGGGGGATCCACTTTCAGGACAACTAAGGGTGGCTTTGCCTAAAAATTCCAACCAATGCAAGAACTCTCAAGATGTCGAAAGCATAAAGTTTTTATCTTTAAAACAAAGGAAATAAAGAAGTTAAAGAGTAGGGACTATCACATATATACTCTTCCAATGTAGTGAGATTTTTCCATATTACTCATTCCGTCAACTTTGGCAGACATAGATCTGCAATGTTAATCACCAAAATGCACCAACGACATCTGCTGTAAATTTAACAAAGAAGCATAACCATTCCACAAGAGCTTGAATAAATAACGAGAGCAATTTTTATTCGAAAAGCTTTATGAGCACTTTCAACAACCATTACAAGTGGAGGAGTTGCTTATTTGTAGAGTTTTAGCTCAGTTATTCCACAAATTAAATAATGATAATCCATAACTAACCCTAGATCTATTCTAGGAAATGATAAACAACTAATATCCTTCAACTAACTTGAGAGGACAATTCAATGAAACAATATAATAGGGTGGGCTAATGCCACATGTACAATCTCCAACACATAGATAGTCCAATAAGGTGGATACTCTCCTCTAAATTGTGTGATAGATGAAGTGAAACCATGAAGGATAACTTCCCAAAAGATATCAATCCACTAGGAGGCAACAATATGCTAAAAATAAGTAAAACAACGAGGACTTATCCTCCAAAATCGTTACATGTTTGACCCAAAAGAACGAGAAAGAGGGCCCTCCCCCCAAAATCCTCCAATGTATTGACAAACCAAATCAAATATGTGAGAAGTCCAGCATGTGTGGGATCCCAAGTAATCATCTAGGTCCAAGATCTAAAATAGATATAAATTGTGTTAATTTTTTTTATGAACCTAACACCCGACAATTCATTAACCTAACAAGTTGTAGATCTACTAAATGAAACCACAACTAAGTTCTTAACACAATTAGCAAAAGCAAAATTACACATAACCAATGTCAATCATAATGAACAAATAGATCCTACCTAATCGATAGTTCTTCATTAAATCTGAAATTACCTGGGCTCCCATCCTTGGATAATGGCCCTGTTGTCGCGCAGATTGACACGACAATGCTCAGACCGGGGGCTGTCACTCTGATCCCCGATCCCTCCGTTTAAGCCTGTCTCCCGCGGCTAAGGGGGTTGACCCTATAAGATAATGATGACCAACTGCCGAAACAGTTGGTTGGGAGACACGAGACACGACTAAGACAAGCACTAAAAAAAAGATTTGATTAGTTAGCAGACCAGTGCCTTGAGAGATTGTTATTAAAATGGTTACTTAACAGATGTTGCAGGAATGCGAATTGTACACAGCGATCATTTATCATCAAATAACTTTGAACAATGCAAGATATCCAGCAACTGAAAATTTCGAAAAGATAAATGCTCAATTCCACCACAAGAATCATAAACTATTAACCAAATATCAATTTCGTGTCTTGACTTGAAAAATTTAGATCTCAGTTTGAAAGATAATAACTGATCTCAGTTTCATTTAATTTTTTATTTTTTATAAAATTTAAATTTAAAAAAAGGAAAATTCAAAACATAATGCATACGAATTTAAACCTAATGAAATTGAAACTAGAGATCAAAACCTAAATAAACGAAACCTATACTAACACTAAACTATGCACACATATCCAGCACTTACGTAACCAAACTAAAAAAATTAAATCTATTTAAACCTACGCATATATGAAAATAGAACTAAAATTTAATGGAATCAAACCCTAAAAAAAAAAATGAAAAACGATTTACAAACTAAAACCTAAATAAAAAAAAAAAAAATAATATGAGATCCTAAACTATGTCAAAGTCAACCACGCATCAAAAACAAAACCAACGCATGCATATCAAAACGGAACTTACAGTAGGCAACCAAATGAAAATCGATAAGCTGGTTTGGTGCTGCACGGGTAGATGGAAGTTTGACGGCGCCCAGTACGCAGATGAATAATGGAGCCTGATCCACGTAGCACGCTGGTGGGCAACCGAAATCTTGAATGCAGGTTCGACAGAGGAAACCTGGACGTCGACGTGGAGATGATATGCTATCAGCGGAAGATTGTACAGTGTGAGCAGATAGATTGACACGCAGGTGACTGGCGATTGTTTTGATGGATAGACAGCTGAGGAAATCGCACAAATAAACTGGGTTACTGCAGGGTGGAGGTGCATACGCAGGCAGAGAAGTTTCAGCTGCGTGATTTATGGATGCAGGTTTTGAAGGATGAGCGTGCAAGGAGGAAACGAAGGGCAGTGAGGATATATCGCTGTTTTGTTTGCGTTTATTGGTTGATGGCCAAAGGCAGAAAGGGAGCGTGGTAGAAATGATGGCCAGGAAGGAATAGCGAGGACAGCGGCAATGGGGACTGTGCAGGTAATGAAAGGAGCTGAGGAGCGTAGGAGATAGACAGCGAGTAATGAACAATTTGTTTGAAAAATTGAGGGGAAAAACGACTTGAGGATGCGTGGGTTTTCTCTGCAAATCCACCAGACAACCAATATTTAAATAAAATGCTTTCGAGGGATTCTGATAAAATTATTTGATCCACTATCTTCAGTTTTGTAGATGAAACCCTCTCAAAAGATTTCCAGATTTGGAAGCAACAGAATTTAAAACCCTTGAACAACCAAAACAGGGACCCTGCAAAAAATTTATTTTTCACCAGATTTTATCTCAGACCTGCAACCTGCAAATGGAAAACAAAACCCGAAAGATATATGCAAAAAATTAAAAGTAAAACCCTGCAAACTGGTCCAAAATTACAAAAAATATAGCTCTGCAAAGCCAAATTTGTCAGTAAGCACAGAAAATATCTAAAGAAACAAAGATTTCAGATTTTCACTGTGAAGAACTTCAGAAAATCTCTCATGCAAATTAAAAATAAACTGAATGATAGACCCAGGATCAAATCCAACTGGGCTCAGCAAAAATGCTTGTGGGAGGTGGCTGGTTCAGCCGAGAACTTCCACGAACGTCCACAAAATTCCTTCAGAAAATGTTTTCTGCACAGCTCAAAACAACCATCAGTAAAGAGGGCAAAAATACTGCTAGGTCTCAGGAAGTAATGGAGATACCTGCCATTACTTCAGAAACCCTAACAGCACCCAAACCCTAGCAAGTGAAACAAGATACCTGTGCTTCACAATACTCTCTAGAAAAGCTATTATTAACAGCTGAAAATAACATATGCAGAAAATTAAACAATCTCACAGCATTCCAAGAGAGTAACACCAGCAAGATATGGACCCCAAAGTCTTCTTTTATTAACCAGAAAAAGTTTGCAAGAGAGCTTTTTTCAGTACAAGACTCACAGATCAGATGATCTGAAATGACCCCCTAAAACCCTATATAAAGGAAATGATCCAAACGGCTAGTTCGAGTGATCCATGTTGAAGAGATCTCGACCGTCGATGAGGATCAAGACATCTCTTAATCTCATCCGTCGATTTTATTAAAAAAAGATATTTTGCATGCATTCACAAAAAATATTATTATTTTATTCTTTAGGGTTTTTGCTTTATTTTATGAATTTTTTATGAATTTTTTATTTATTTCATTATTTTAGTATTTTATTTATATTTTAAAATGGATCATCGAACTAAGCCTTTGGAAACATCACCTAGGACCTAGGACTTAGGACTCGTGAGGGGATTTAAAACATTTTTTCGACCCTCAGGACACATTACATCATGACTTTTACAATTTACATCTTAAGGGAGAAAAACCCCTTTAACATAGACCCTCACAAATCACCCAGTTCTGCGACACAACTATAATCTAGTAGGCTAACACACTAGGATTTTCCCTAAAGTTCTAATGACAAAATCTATCTCGGCTTTGGGGTCAGGTTTGAAGGAAAACTCTGCCGATCCGTGGATCGGTGACACGAAAAACCTTTCGGGACATAGATTATCATTAGAAAATTAGGTCCACCTAGGCAATTTACATACATGACTCTGACCTGCTAAGATTATTTACATTTCATACACGCAGACTGGGTTTACAATTAGATTGATCAAGCTGCTGATAACTGCAGGATGGCACGAACACGCTGATCAGGTGCTGCCCTTTTTTGCGAAGAAAAAGGGGGTGTACTGCATGGGTAGTTGACTGGTAGAGGTCAACATCTGGCTCTACTTGGGGACACGTTGCTGCTTGCAGGAATGTGAGAATCCAGAATCTGCACCCATACAACACACAGATAAAAATAAGTAGCGTCCATTCTAAAAATCATCATATATATTAAGCATAGGAAAGATAAAAAGCTCTTCATTTATTGACTATCTAAAGCAAAAACAAAAATGCGGAAAAAACAAGGAATAGGGTTAGAAATACGATACAAAGGATGCCCTACGGCATCAGGTGTGTTCAATATAGTGCATACTGAGCATTTGCCTACTTTCGGGCAAATCTGTCGGCTGCTTGTCGGATGTACCATGTCCAATTTTGCATATGGTAGGACTCCTTCCTATCCGAAAATCAAGCTGCTCGCGGCTGTCTGATGCATCAAATCTTCTTCTTATTTTCTTTCTCTTACGCTTTTTCTTTCTGGCAGATCGAATTACTGATGATCTGGAACTTTCTGTTTCGAAGCTCTTAGATGAAGTATGTAAGATATGCGTGACATATTTTTCATCATCTTGCATCTGATCTTTATCATTTTTAAGTTTATCTGGATCACCTTCAATTAACCACCTTTCAATCGAACCAGTGACCTCCTCATAGTAAGATGGAGCTTCTTGCGACAAATGAGAAGGCTCCTGATTTATCTGGCTAGAGTGTTCAACTTTTATAGCACTGATTTCCCTGGTATGATCTTCTTCCTTGATCAATAATTTTTTCTGAAGGCATATCTGATTAGCTTTCATATCTTTTATTACTTTATCATCTTTTTCCTTTATGACCATCAAGTAATGCTGCATAGAGTTTATCTCTTCCTCATGATTTGCTTGCATGGTAGCCAACTGATTATTATGATCGAATGTCATGATAGTCATTTCTTCATCTATAGTTAATAACTTGTTTTGCATAGAATTAATTTCCCTATCATGATCAGCTCTCATGGTCATCATATTTTCCTCTAAGCCTGACAACTTGCTTCTTATAAAACTAATCTCCGTGTTGTGATTAACCTTCATGTCTTCAATTTCCTTAGCATGTTGATTTTGCATGATTTCCATGTCCCTATTACGTTTTTCCAGGTGGGTGCATAAAGTTCTCACACCATTGGCGTATTTAGTTTGATTGATCTCCATATTTTTTACCAGCAACATTAGTTCCTGTATGATTTGCTTTTGATCTTCATTTTCATTGTCGTTTGTCCCTGCTTTTCCATTATCATGAATCTGATCTGTAATGGCACAAGTGGATGGCACATTCTGATATGAAGAATTGTCTTGGAATCTTTCACCAATAGATGGACCTTTTTCATTTTGCTGCACAGTTTTAGGGGCACAAGGCAAGCTATCTGGATAACCATATCTATCTTTAAAAGCATCGACAATGTCTTGCAGAGAAGTGAAAGAATCTTCAAGACACTTATTAAACCAATTTAAAGCATCACCCTCTAAAGAAAAGACAAAAAGACGCATTTTGACATCTTCGTGATCGTACTGAGAGGGTCTACAATATATGATCATTATGCGAGTGAACAAACATAGATGCCTTTTTACAACGACTGCATCACCAATTGAGAACAAAGGTAATTTGGAGATGGCCACTTTCGGAACGTCATGGAGGTCATCAAAATGACATGGTTTAAACGAATAATCCATGATGAATAACAGGGGACCAAATAAATGATAGAATGAGATTTCTGCTCAAGAAAATCAAGAATTGAAAGAAGTGGAGTCGCCACTTGAACAATAAATCTGATTCTAAGATCTAAAAGGGTACCAGCAAACAGATATGAGGAAGGCTTCTTGTCTGGGAAAAATGAGAAAATGGAGTCGCCACCCAAACAAGAAACCAGCTGAAAAGAAGCTGCTGATATGACGAAAGGTAAGGCGATGAAAAGATCAAGAGATGCCAAAAATTTTGAAGCTACCAGCTCAGATGAGAGATGAGAAGATGAGAAGATGAATGTTGATGAAACCCCAAGGACAGAAAAACTCTATCCCCGGCAACGGCGCCAAAAAATGTTGTCGCGCAGATTGACACGACAACGCTCAGACCGGGGGCTGTCACTGTGATCCCCGATCCCTCCGTTTAAGCCTGTCTCCCGCGGCTAAGGGGGGTAGACCCTATAAGATGATGAAGATCAACTGCCAAACAGTTGGTTGGGAGACACGAGACACGATTAAGATGAGCACTTAAAATGAATTTGATTTTAGCAGACCAGTGCCTTAAGAGATTATTAAATCGATTACTTGTTAGATGATTATAGAAACATGAAACGTGAACAGCAATCATCTGTCATCAGCTAGGACGACATCCAGCAACTGAAAACTTCGACAAGATAAATGCCCAAAACCACCACAAGAACCAGATATCAATTTCGCGTCTCAGCATGAAAAATAATCATTGAAAACCATTGAATCTGGCAAAAATAATTTTCCACGATGAGTTTTATAGCTTTTCTGACAAAATTAAAACAAAAAATTAAAATTTAATCTTAAGCCCTAAAAGAAAAAAATTTATCTGATTTTTCTCTTTATATTTTTTATTGATTTTTTTTATATATTTAAACAAAAAAAAAACAAAAAAAATTTAAAAAAAAATCTAATTTTAACTTCTAAGAGAAAGAAACTATAAAATCAAAATCAAAATTTAAAAATCTAAAAACTAAAAACCCTAAAGACCCTAATGACTTTTTATGAATTTTTTAAGTTTTAAATAAAATGAAAATTCTAAAAATAAATCTAAATTAAATACAAAATTCAAAACCAAAACTAAAATTAAACTAAATCTAAATCCTAACTTCTTTTTTATTTATTTTTATTTTATGAACTTTTTATCATCAAAATCCTAATAAAATTAAATCTAAATCAAAACTAAAACTATCAAAGATTAAAAAAAATAAAAATTTAAAAGGAAAATCCTAACAAATACTAATATGAATTAAATTAAAACTAAAATAAACTAAATAAAAAAGGTGCCTAAACTAAACTATAACGAAATTTAAAAAAAATTACGATGCAGACATAAAAAAAAAAAAAACTAAACCCTAAAGCAGCATGCCCGTGACTGTCTAACACACCTACGCACACCCCGAACACAAAATCGACTTGAAATTTCAATCGACGCATGAAGATTATGACTGCGCTTACCTGTGTTAACTCCTGGAGAACGCTTGTGCAACTGAAACCTTCGACGCCCGGATCAGCTGAATCGACCTGCTTAACCCACGCTATGCATTTCAAAAGCATCAAGCAGAAATCGTTTTTCTAACCTTCGTATTGTGTTTGCAGGCTTTACGTGGGCAGGACAAGATCGACGGACATGCCGGTATTGGAGCTGAGGGCGTGTTTGAAAAAGAGCAGCAACAAAATCATAATAAGTTTGCAGGTTCTGAGGCTTGACGGGTGATCCACGCAGCAGCACGTTTCACTCGGGATCAATTCGTTTTTGTATGCAGGTTGATGGCACAGATAGGCAGCGGGCAAGGGAGATTCCACGTGGAGCGGAGGGCAAGTGCGTTTACAGGTTCAGCGATGAGGATTCGGGAGGCCGTTGTTTGGTGCAAAAACCACATAAATATGCACAGGCCCAATGAAAATCGATTTCTATGCTATGCTGAACGGAAAATTTCAATTTAACATATGCCAGAGTTTGTTCGCTCGTTTTGCAGGTTGTAGACAGCGGGAGATTCGATGACTTGCTTTCCTGGCCCGACTTGGCAGCAAACACTGCCCACGTTGAAATTTTTAAACCCTTTCACTTCCAAATACTCATCTGAAAACCGATTCACCTCTGGCTGCACGTTATAATATGGCTGTGTGATGCACAGCGAGGATAGCCGCGGATTGGATGGCCGATGAGCTGCCTGTAAATACAAAAAAAACTGAAAACTCTGTACAGGAAGGCAAAATGCTAAGCAAACATTTAAAACCCTATACCAGCTAAATTAATTTACAGATTTGGCCCCTTAACAGCCAGATTCATCAATAAGCACCGACAATATTTAAAGAAATAAAAATTTTCAGATTTTCACTATGAAGAACTTCAGAAAAATCTCTCATGCAAATAAAAAAAATAAACTGAATGATAGACCCAGGATCAAATCCAACTGGGCTCAGCAAAAATGCTTGCGGGAGTTGGCTGGTTCAGCCAAGAACTTCCCCGAACGCCCACAAAATCCCTTCAGAAAATGTTTTCTGCACAGCTCAAAACAACCATCAGTAAAGAGGGCAAAAATGCTGCTAAGATTCCAGGCAAGTAATGGAGATTCCTGCGCCATTACTTCAGAAACCCTAACAGCACCCAAACCCTAGCAGGTGAACAAGATACCTGTGCTCACAATACTCTACAAAAAGCTATTATTAATGGCTGAAAATAATATATGCAGAAAATTAAACAATCTCACAGCATTCAAGAGAGTAACACCAGGAAGATATGGACCCCAAAGTCTTATTTATTAACCAGAAACAGATTTACAAGAGAGCTTCTTCAGTCTTTGACTCACAGATCCCATGATCTGAAATGATCTCCTAAAACCCTATATAAAGGAAATGATCCCAACGGCTAGTTCGAGTGATCCATGTTGAAATGATCCCGACCGTTGATGAGGATCAAGACATCTCTTGATCTCATCCGTCGATTTAAAATATTATTATTTTTTATTAT
>APFE030762752.1:271667-289220 GCA_000404065.3 Pinus taeda | reverse complement strand
AAGGAGGTCTTTTCATTTGTATCATCGAAGAATTGTTCATTTATGTAATGTAAAGGAGGTTGCCCCCTCGAAGAGGCTGAATTCTAAGGCGTGGATCTCTCTTTTCTATCTTTTTGTGAGCTGGTTTCATAACAAGAGGTGTCTTGCACCCTTCATGCCCATGTGTTTCTATGAGGTAAATTGTGTCTTTATCTTCCGTAATAGGCCCTAACCCAGGTCTTCGTCTCCATGGGTAACCTCTGTAGTTCTAACAAACTAATCTTAAGGAAACTTGGGTATGACTTGATTGCTATTTATTTTGACATGCAAGACTCACATTTGAGTCTTTGTCTTTGCTTTCCCATACTAACCTTGCCTTTTGATTTCCTGTTGAAGAGTTCGTTGCCTCTTCTTTATTACCATCTCGCTGCTATGTTTTGGAAGGAGGTCCAAATTGTGCTATCACAGGTTTGCCTTTATAAATCCATGCTCTCTTGCCTTCAGCTCTTGCTGCCCTAACCTTTAAAATTTCCTCCCTTCTTTCCTCCTGTTACTTTACAATTAAATCTTCTTCTAGGAAAAAACAAGAACCCCTCAAGAGATGGTTCTTCCTTAGAATGATATATTTATCATGCAAGCTAGGCATAATGACTTTTATGGGCTTGACTCTCTCCTTGTTAAACTTACCCACCCTCCATGCTTGACATATTTGTCCTTGCCATAGTAACTTGTCTTTCAAGAAGTCTCTTGCGAGGTTAAGAGTACATTCATTTTTCCCATAGTCTTTCACCCCTTTAATAATTATGTTTGTTACCCTATTTTGTCCTTCCTTGCCTACACTATCTTGCATGTTGTCAACCTGGATATTTGTTTCTTCTTCCTTATTAGTAGAATTGTTAATAGCTTGAGCCCAAGTTTTGGAAACTTTGGTGGAATCTCCTTTCGTTTCTTCTCTTGCATTCTCTTCATGGTTGTTTATTTGAGCAATCATTTTCCCTTTATCCTGGGATGATTTCACATCCACAACCTTTGTACTTTCCGCTACAGATTTCTTTGTGTTTTGCACATCCGCCTTCATGCGTTGCCATTTTGTCTTCCCTATCAGGAGAGCTTCCTGTAGCAATGCCACTTGTTCTTTTAAAACTTTATTGCTTTCTGCTAAAGCCTTGTTCTCAATTGTTATTATATGAATTTTATGATCTCTTTCATGCCCTTTAGCTTCTAAAACCTCCAACCTTTGATTTGCATTTAACAATTCTTTCACATAAAGATCAGATGACCAAGTGAGAGGTGTGGATGTGGGACAATATAAGGCAAAATCATCAATGACTTTTCCTTTGGACTTCTTGTTGCCACGTGCTCATCGAGGAGATTGTTTGAGTGCTTTTTGTGAAGGGCTCAAGTACTTTTCTTTTTAGACCGTTTCTTCCTTGTTTTCTCCCATTTTAGATGGGTTATTCTTCGTTTTAAAATGCCCCAATATTGTTTGGCATTGACCCAAACCCACTTCCCAGCTTTGGTGGTTGAGGCAATTTTCACTTGTCCTAAATCATTTGTCTCCACATGTTCTGAAATTTCTTATTCCTTTGTCATGTTTGAATGCATTTGCTACTCCTTGTTCGCTGCTTGATACTTTTGTTGCATAAAAGCTCCCTGCTCTCACATTGCTCACTGTGCATTGCTTGTTGTTGTCACTGCTGACCACATTGCTCACACTTCTTGGATAGCTACACTAAACAAACGAGAACTCATTGTTGTTCCAAGAGAAACCTGTCAAAGAAAATTGCAGCAGAAAAGTTCCGACAAAGTTCTCTGTGCATATTCTTAAAATAAAATAATTGTTGTCGTTCTCTTCTTTTATGAAATTCTACAAAAATCTCCAATAAAAATACGTTTAACATTATGACAATTCTGACAAATAAAAATAATTATAATATTTTAATGGAAATGTTTTAGTTAACCATTGAAAAAATTGTTTATTTTGTTAAGGAAAAAAATGCTTTTTTTAGTAGTTTTCTTTGTATGATGATTAAGCGATATAAACAATTATTATTTTAATATAAATGTTCTAGTTAATAGTTAAAAAAAAAATGTTATTTTACCATAATGAAAAGAAAGTGCATTATGTCTTTTTATATTTTTAAATTTTTATAATTAATATAAATAATAATAAATTAAATATATTTTTTAATTAAAAAATTATTACAAAATATATATTTAATTAATTTATTTAAAAATTATATTGATATTAATCATGATTTATAAATATAAATTTTAATATTAGAAAAAACAAGCTGGAATCATTTTAAAAACATTTATTTCTTTTTTTATTAAAGTTGAGAAATTTTATATTTAAGTGTTGTAGTAAAGTTAATAATGAATATCGTATAAAAAAATATTGTTATAAAATTTGAAGTAAAGTTGGCAACTTTCACAAATCAGATAAGAGAGTTTGCACACCATAATAATTAAATCCCACATATTTACTTAAGTATGTTACTTCATAAACACACCAAATATTTTAATAATTTAAAAAATATGAAGATTATCACAAGGCATGTTGATTGTTGGCTTCCTCATGTTCAACATTGGAGGGGAAGAGCTTGTTGATCAACATCCATGATGTTCTCTTCCATCTCACAAATTATCTCCTCTTCTTTGAAGTCAACTTGAGTTGAATTGATCCATGGTTTAAGGTAGTGAAGAAAGAATCTTTATGAAGATTAAGAACTAGATTCTTAAGCATTCTACATTATATTTCAAGAATATCCAATTTTTACCTTTGGTGAAAAAAATATTCATAATTGTTACACTTTGAGATGGACATTGGTGTTTGTTTTCATAGACCTATTACTAAAAATATGGATGCTCTATTGTTTTGAGTGGTGTCTTCCTATTAATAAAGAGTTCTTCCAATATCATATATTGATGTTATTCATAATTTTTTATTCTACAAAACTATACAAGAAAATGAAATAAAAACCATCTAATTAGAATTATTACCAACCCATAAAGTAAGTTTAACCTCAAAAAACCAAGAAAAAAACAATTGATTAACCTAACTAAAAATTCCCAAAATAAAATTCCAAACATAACTAGACTAAATAAATAAAATTGAAAAACAAAAAAACAAAATTAACCTCCAAATAATCTTAAATTTGAATTTTTTTTTGTCATTCTCAAGATAAATACATCTATCTTAAAAAGATATAAGATTCTTTATAGTTATAAAACCATTTAAAAATTCTAAATATTAAAATTAATAATGTAACATCAGTATTGAAAATTTAAAAACTTATTAATATTAAATTTAATAATTTAACATGAATATTGAAAAATACAAGAAGTTGTGAGCATGAGGACAAGAGCTTTGGTACATGGGCATATTTGACCCATCATTTCTATAGATAGTCCAATATCGTCACCACTTTGACGAAACCATAAACTATCGATAAAATAAAACTTAGATACACTAAAGAAATCACAAACAATGAATGTGGCCTGACAAATAAACATAGACTCGGAGAAACAACCAGACTCCATTAGTACCGGCACTACCTTATTTTCCACGTCCACGTAAGCATTTTGGAATCCTAAAACCAATGAGAAGAAAAGTTGAACGAACATTATAAAAAAGAAGATGAATAATGGAATGAGCCATCCATGTCTATCCCCAGCCGTCACCCACAAGTCCAAGTCAGCCTCGTGGAATCCTAACGCCATCGCACGAAACTTAAACAAACATTATTGAAAAGGCAAATTCTTAATGAAGGATATGCTTATCTAAACACTGATTGACACGTGTCAAGTCTTTCAGCGAAGGAGTCCTAACGATCAACATCGGGAGCCAACGAACGAAAGCCACGTGTTTTTCTTGACCCGCAAGGAAGAACAACTGCCGGATTAGATGCCAGCAGTCAACCCCGCGCATCAGCAAGACACGTCATGTACCTGTCTTTAATGAGATTATGAACATAAACCCAAACCTCGGGCAAACTCCGAACCCTTCACATGCCTGCCGTGTTTTTTCCGCATTTCGCTCCCCTTTCCGAATTTCCGAGGTTGTGGCTGATGCGAAGTCTGTGCAATTCAGTTGAGTCACTTCCATTACGCCTTCCATCTCGCAGCCTGCCGTTTTGAAAATACGTTAGGAAATATTAATGGAGGACCGGCTGCGGCGTCGCGAAGTTTTTCTTATGAAATTGTGATCCGTGAAGTAGCCTGTTGAGGCTTCAGTTGTTTGTCCTGGGGGCTGCCGCCATGGCTATGTACAAGTTAGAGGTATCGGGCATCCCGCAGCCTGCTGGACGATATTCATAGATGAAGCACATGATGGATTTCGGCTCCTATCCCAATGAAAATAATTTACTGTACTCCGCGCAGTTTTTGCACAGGCCGGAATCAATCACATAGTACTTATATTAGCCCTGAAGTGACGTATAAAGTGAAGTACAATATTTATATTTATATACAGCCGGAAACAGCCGGAATCAATCACATAGTACTTATATTAGCCCGGGAGACAGCCGGAATCAATCACATCTTATATTAGCCCTGAAGACAGCCGGAATCAATCACATAGTACTTATATTAGTCCTGAAGTGACGTAGAATATTCACAATATTTACATTTATATACAGCCGGAAACAGGCGGAATCAATCACATAGTATTTATATTAGCCCTGAAGTGACGTAGAATATTTACAATATTTACATTTACAATATTTACAATATTTACATTTATATACAGCCGGAAACAGCCGGAATCAATCACATAATACTTATATTAGCCCTGAACTGACGTAGAATATTTACATTTGTATACAGTCGGAATCAATCACATAGTATTTTATACACAGAGAGTCAATGTCAATATAAATATGTTGCCGTGCAGCGTGATCAATATAGAGATCGATCACGGGTGGGGAGCGGGAAAGTCCTCTGCTTCGACTGCATGTGTCACGCCCCCAATTATTTTTTTCTTAAGTTAAGCGGGTGCTGCACCACCTAAGCAACCAACCGTTTCCATGATTATGCTACTTTACGAATTACGCCTTTATTTATGTATAAAAATTTTAATTATAATTATAATGTGCGGAATCCATTATAATAACATGATAAATGATAACCAAGAACATCAGAATATGCAAGAGAAACTTTCTTTTATTATATAAGAAGAATTTTTACAATGGTCGGGAGCGTCGCTCCACCGGCGTTATAACCCAAGGCGGGCGCCTGCGCGTGCAAGAGCGCACGGCAGTCGCATCGATGCCTTAACCAAAATAACAAAGATACAAGTCTGCCCGAATGGGCGGGCGCGCCCATGCACGTCCGCACGACAACTGACCAAGTATCAATCGGGCGCCCCTCCGTGTGCATTCACCCCTTGAGCGGGCGGTCCAACCACGACCTCCTACCCGTGTGCCCTCACCCGACGGGCGGTCCTACCGTGACCTCCTACCCGCGCACTTAAAACTTTGTCGCCCGACTCGGCGGGCGCATCCGTTCATGCGACCTACGGTAGTCACCAACTTGCACCTCTTGTGCGCACAACTCCTTGTGCGTAGAGCAAATGCGATGTGAGATCGATGATGCCAAATGACTTGCACACATCCTTTGTTTATACCCTCGTTGGGGTGGCGACCAACTCCATGGCCGACCCTCCAAACTATAACATGAACACCCAACGTTATGTCGTTCGAGCGTCGGCTCGCCCACGATCTCACCCGTCCTTCTGTCGGCTCCATGTGTGGGGCGAGCTACCCAGCTCGCCTATAAACATGCGAATGCCCATCCATAACCGTGCGCACATCCAAATGACTGCGCCTCTGCACGGTGCACTGTTCGCACATCCATACTTAGCATCATTTCGCGATGGGAGGGGCGCGCGCTCGGGCGCAAACCTGCAAGGCGTTACATCCTCCCCCACTGGAAATCGTTGTCGCCCTCGACAATCCCGATCGTCTAAGTATCCTCCGCTCATATCTCGCAATCTTCCTCTTCCATCTCCAAAGTGAGTTCTCTGATTCCCAACTCTCCTCTTCCGGTGCTCCCTTCCATTTGACAAGGTACTCCCGTCACTGGTGGCAACCAATCCCTGTAGTTCTGAAGCTCAAAATCTTCTCCAACTCCAAGCCTGGTTTGTCCACTATCCCGGCTGGTCCTCTCGGCAGTTCAGCTCTTTCTGGATGGTCTGAATCAAGTCTGCATCTCTTCAACTGACTAACGTGAAGAACTGGATGCTTCATGTGCATATGGTGCGGAAGCTCCAGCTCGTAAGCAACCTCCCCCACTCGCTTCTTCACCTGAAATGGTCCCTCATACTTCCGTGTCAGTTTGGCGGCCGTCCCCTTGGCTGGCTAAAACTGCTCCCCGGTAATCCTGAGAAACACCATATCTCCCACACTGAAGTGTACATCCCGTCTTCCCCTATCAGCATACTTCTTCATCCTCCTTGCAGCATCGTGCAAGCGCAACCGTGCCAACTCCAAGGTCTCCTCCCAAGCCTTCATGAACCTCTTCGCATGAGGACTCCTCAAAAAACCTGTTGTCTCAATGGTGTGCGGTGCAACTGGCATCTGCCCATTCACCAACTCAAATGGACTGTACCCTGTCGCAGAACTCTTTTGAATATTGTAGCTAAACTGAGCAATATCCAAGAGTTCAGGCCAATTCTTCTGATCAACCGTCACATAATGTCTCAAGTAGTCCTCCAGCAATGTGTTGATACGCTCGGTCTGCCCATCTATCTGCGAATGGTAGCTCGAACTCCTCAACAACTCTGTCCCAACTAACTTGAACAATGTGGTCCAAAATCTCCCTGTAAAACACGGATCTCTATCCGACACAATACTCAACGGCATCCCTCAATACTTCACTATGTTCTTAAAGAACAACTTCGCAGTCCGCTCGGCTCCACAAGGTATCTTTGTCGGAACAAAGATAGCATACTTGGAAAAACGATCAACCACGACCATGATCCCATTATACCCTTGCACCTGTGGTAACTGAGTGATGAAGTCCATCGAGACACTCATCCATGGCCTCTCTGGAATCGGTAAAGGCTGCAACAGTCCTCCTTGCCTCTGCATATCCGATTTGTCCTGTTGACAAATGATGCACGTATGTACATACTCCTCCATATCCTCCCGCATCTTCTCCCAAAAGAACCCTCTCTCCAACAATGCCAAAGAATGACGCTGCGCTGGGTGGCCAGCGCATGGAGAATCGTGGCACTCCTTCAAAAGGTGCCTCTTGAGACCAGATGTCTTTGGAACATAGAGTCGGTTTCCAAAGAACAAGTAACCGTTTCGTAGAAAGAACTTTCGTGTCTTCCCTTCCTTTATCTGCTTCACTATATTCTGCGCCAAAGTATCGGTTTCCACACTTTCCTTCAGTTTGTTTTGCATCTCTTCTGACATCTGAACCCGACTTCTACTCCTTGCTGCCCGGTCTTCACCCTCCAATGCTGCAAGTTGTCCCTTTCTGCTAGCGCATTGTGTCTACCCGGTCTATACTCAATAGACATGTCGAACTCTGCCAAGAAGTCCTGCCAACGAGCTTGCTTCGCAGAAAGCTTCGGTTGCGATGCAAAATAACTTGCTGCAACGTTGTCAGTCTTGACAACAAACGACTTCCCAATCAGGTAATGCCTCCATACATGAAGACAATGGATGATCGCAGTCATCTCCTTCTCATGAATCGGATACCTCCGTTCTCTACCCTGCAACTTCTGACTCTCATAGGCCACTGGATGCCCATCCTGCATAAGAACCCCTCCTATGGCAAAATCTGAAGCATCAGTGTGTACCTCAAATGGTCTCTCGAAGTCAGGCAACTTCAGTATCGGCACTGTAACCATCCTTCTCTTCAAGTCATCAAATGCCTTTTGACATTTCTCCGTCCAACACCACCTCTTGTCCTTTTTCAGTAGGTCTGTCAATGCCGATGTCACCTTGGAGTAACCTTCTACAAACTTCCATTGGTAGTTGGTCATGCCCAAGAACAGCCTCATCTCATGGACATTCTTCGTTCAACCCAGTCCTCGATAGCCTTCACTCTGCTCGGCTCCATCCGTATGTACCCCTGACCAACAATATGCCCAAGGAACGGAATCTCGGTTTGAGCGAACACACACTTAAACTTCTTCAAGAACAATTGATTCTCCCTTAGTGCCTTGAATACCATCGCCAAGTGCTTCTTATGATCCTCCATGTTGTCACTGTAAACCACTATATCGTCCAAGTATACTACTATGAACGAGTCCAAGTATGGTCGTAGAACATCATTCATCAAAGTGCAAAATGTCGCAGGAGCGTTGCATAACCCGAATGGCATAATAAGGAACTAAAAGCTACCATACCTTGTTACAATCGCGGTCTTCTTCTCGTCTCCTTTAGCAATCCGCACCTGATAGTACCCATGCCTCAAGTCCAGCTTGGAAAACACTCGGGCTTTCGCAAGCTTGTCAAAACAATCAGCAGCCAATGGCAAAGGATACCTGTTTCTCACCCTCTGCTTGTTCAATGCACAGTAGTCACAACACATCCGTAGCTCATTGGAATCCTTCTTTCGCCGGAATAATACCAGAGCTCCATAAGGGGACTTTGAAGGTCTAATGAAACCTGCATCAGCTAACTCCTTTAGCTGTCGTTTCAATTCTTCCAACTCATGCCTTGATAAACGATAAGGTGCTTTAGCCGAGGGTTCCTTCCCTGGTTCAAGCTCAATGCTATGGTCCACTGCACGCCTTGGTGGAAGCTTCTTCGGTAGCTCATCAGGCATCAAATCCACATAGTCTACTAGCACATCAGAAATCTCCGCTGGAACAGGCGTCCCCACTCCATCACCTTCGACTCCCTTGAACATCACCGCATATGTCTCCATATTTGACTCCTTCATAGCCTTCTCCAAACTTAGTGCAGAAACATGTTGCACCTTGACTTCCCTCATTTGCCTATGAGTGGGCAAAGTCCAAGTTTGTGTCTGTCCAACCAGCACCACCTCATCACAGAAGGGGACAACAATAGCCCTGTTTCCCTTCAAGAAATCTTATCCAAGTATCACATCAAAGTCGTTCATCTCCATCACCGTGAAGTCCAATTGACCCATCCAGTCTTTTATTTGCACCGGCACTTCATGTGCCAAACCCGTCACCTTAGCCTTAGAGTTCACTGCCTTGACCTCCATGTTCGATGGGAGGATCGTTAGTCCGACCTCTCTTGCCAACCGTGTCGTCATAAAGTTATGAGTGGCCCCTGTGTCCACAAGAGCTTGAGTGGTCTTCCCACGGACCATCAAGTCCACGAAACCCATACTGTTCATCCATGATTTCTCCATAACCTGTCCTTGCATACATATTCGTTCTCTTCGTTCATCATTTGGCAACGGCTTCACCATTTGTGAACCTGCTCTGATACCACCTGTCACGCCCCCAACTATTTTTTTCTTAAGTTGAGCGGGTGCGGCACCGCCTAAGCAACCAACCGTTTCCATGATTATGCTACTTTACGAACTACGCCTTCATTCATGTATAAAAACTTCAATTATAATTATAATGTGCGGAATCCATTATAATAACATGATAAACGATAACCAAGAACATCAGAATATGCAAGAGAAACTTTCTTTTATTATATAAGAAGAATTTTTACAATGGCCGGGAGCGTCGCTTCACCGGCGTTACAACCCAAGACGGGCGTCCGCCCGTGCAAGAGCGCACGACGGTCGCACTGACACCTTAACCAAAATAACAAAGATACAAGTCTGCCCGAACGGGCGGCGCGCCCGTGCACGTCCGCACGACAACCGACCAAGTATCAATCGGGCGCCCCTCCGTGTGCGTTCACCCCTTGGGCGGGCGGTCCAACCGCGACCTCCTACCCGTGTGCCCTCACCCGGCGGGCGGTCCTACCGTGACCTCCTACCCGCGCACTTACAACTTCGTCGCCCGACTCGGCGAGTGCATCCGTTCATGCGACCTGCGGTAGTCACCAACTCGCACCTCTTGTGCGCACAACTCCTTGTGCGTAGAGCGAATGCGATGTGAGATCGATGATGCCAAATGACTTGTGCACATCCTTTGTTTATACCCTCGTTGGCGTGGCGACCAACTCCATGGCCGACCCTCCAAATTATAACATGAATGCCCAACATTATGTCGTTCAAGCGTCGGCTCGCCCACGCTCTCATCCATCCTTCCGTCGGCTCCATGTGTGGGGCGAGCTGCCCAGCTCGCCTATAAACATGCGAACACCCATCCATAACCGCGTGCACATCTAAATGACTGCGCCTTCGCACGGTGGACTGTTCGCACATCCATACTTAGCGTCATTTCGCGATGGGAGGGGCGTGCGCCTGGGCGCAAACCTGCAAGGCATTACAACGTGAGCCGCACAACACCGGTTTGTTTCTTCACGCTGCATCTATGAATATCGTCCAGCCGGCAGCGCCCAAGACAAACTGCAACCAATAAATCCCATGCTATTGGGCCATTTTTAGTCTTTAAGAGTATTTTTTTCTCTGCAGGGTCAGTGTGAAGTACACCTCTGCATCTGTGGATCATTATGCATGGGGACTCCTGTCTTTTCTGTTTGTCGGCAAAAAAAACGCGACCAAATTATTTATGGTGACTGCTCCATGACCATATGATACCGAACGCGGCTCATGGCCATAGCATACATGATATTGCCCATAAATAATGTTCGTTGTCATACTGTACCTAATCTGCCTCCGCCTATTTACCGCCACATATGCTCTACAATACAATGTACGCCGAACACCTCGAGATCCGGTCTCGTTTGCTTGAATTTGAAAACCCGCCCAGAAATATTCAAATTTGGAGTTTGAATTTATATACCCGCCCTTGTCAATGGCAGTGTTGGAACCACAGTTCCGAGAAAATTTCCAGGAACTTCTTGCTTACCCGTGCAAATCACTCTATCCGTGTTAACAGGTTAGTCGCAATACTGGAGTCGCAGTTGCCAGGAGATTTCCAGGAACTTATTCGGTCAGTGACAATACTGTAATCGGACTTAAGAGGAGATTTCCAGGAACTTCTTTCTTCCGCATTCAAATAACTCGACCGGTGGTATCTGGTTAGTGCCAATATTGAAACAGTTACAAGAAGATTTCAAGGGACTCCTCGCTTCCGCATTCAAATCACAGTACTACTTCAATACATTGTTAAAAACTTAAGGGTATTAAATCTGGTTCAAGGTCTATGGTTTGCGGTATGGAAAGAAAGAACTCATAAATCCACCAGATCAGAGTGCGGTTTTTTCTATTTAACCCGACTAGCTAAATATTGAAGTACAGAAGCATAGCAAAGACACATCTTGTGGGCACTTTGCACTTGTTAGATTAGCTAAGCGAGGAAGACGAAAATTCTGAAGGTGAACACAGAATCAAGCTGGTGATTGATCCACTTCTCATGTGGAAGTTGTGGTCAAAAATTCTTCTGGTTTTCTATAATATTAATCCCTGGATACTTCGATTGATGTGGGGTGGAGATGGAGTGTATGCTCGAACACTGCGCATTCTCAAAGAGAAAAATGCATTCGATTTTCAACCACAATACAACTCCCACACTATGAAATAATGGAGAAATGTTATACTATTGAAATAATGGAGAAATGTTTTACTATTAAATAATGTTTGTTTGTTTGTTTGTTTTGTTTTGTTTTTTTTTGTTTTGTTTTTTTTTGTTTTTTGCAGACATAACCGGTTTCCACTTGAATGCCTTTTATGGGTAGTTGCCTTCCCCTCTCATTATTATTCTTAGTTTCAAAGTCTCATTGTTGTTCTTTATTTCAAGTAGCTGGGATAGAGAGGTACATAATACTTCATTTTTGTAGGGATTTCTTATTAGCCATTTTATTGTGTATATTATTATGCAGTAACTAGAGTAAGCTAGTTATAAGCTAGTTAATGACCGAATCCAACAAATGTGGAAAAAGGTTAGGGAAGCACCTCTCAAGGTATCCAAATCCCTGACTGAAAACTAAAAATACGTGGTAATGAGAGTATTCTTGTAGGGTAAAGTTCGTTGGTCTAGGTGGAATTGGAAAAAATGGGTTAGCTCAACAATTCTTCAGCGTTACCATAATAGTTTATGGTGGATTTTGTTTTGTATATGATATGTGAGAAAATGCAGCCAATAGCTATCTAAACTATTTGCAAAGTACGCTTCTTAAATATTTTGCTTTTTTTATGTAAAACACTGAACAAATTACTTCATATAAATTTCTATAAATATTAAAGTTTTAAGTGAACAAATTACTTATTAAAAAAAAAAGAGAGAGATAAAAAATGAGTTTATTTTTAATTGTATTTTATTTATTAGATAAAAAAATGAGTTTTATTTAATTTGTATTTTATTTTATTTAATAGATCGCAAAGAGACTAGAATTAAGAAATTAAAGTTTTATTTTATCTTAATCTATTTTATCATAAATAGTGAATAATTATTTAATGTAAAAGAGTTATTTTTATTAATAAGACTTACTTAATAGGTGGTATTCATTAATCATAGGATTACAAATAGTTGATATAGAGATTAAAATCTAAGCAATATAAATGTTGAGTTCTACTTTAAGGTCTCTATTTTACCCATTAAATAAGTAACTTATACTTATTTAATACAACACTCATTTTTGTATGCAATGTAGTACTCACTAAATAAGTTTGAATATAAATGTATGCTAATTTTGATTTGTTAAAAAAAGGTAGTAATTTACCAAAAATAAGAAGCTAAAAATGAGGTAATACAAGACAAAAATAGAGATAAAATAATTTCAAGTGATCTCAATTATTGAATTCAATTAAATTTTCTTTTAAGATCATATAGTTTTGATTAATGGTCTTTTAATGATTTTAATGTGTTTTATTAAATGATGGTAATCAATTTATATTAATAGAAAATTTAGGGTGTGAAATCTATTTATGTATTTAAAAATGCGTTATAAACAACAATGAATCACATGAGGGCCGGTGGTCAACCTCAAAATTATGTATTTAAAAATGCATTATAAACAACAATGAATCACGTGAGGGTCCATGGTCAACCTCAAATTGAGGTGTGTCCCTTTTAAAATATAAATAAAATTTCTCTAAAAAACACAAATATACTATAATAAAAAATAATAATGAATAATATATTTGGTTAGTTTTAATTATGTCAACGTGCTTACTCAGTTAATTGATAATGCAATGCAATATGAAAGATATATAAAAAGCCTTCATTCTCACTTTCACCCATAAACAAAACATTTCCATATATCCAAATGAAGTAACATAATTTTATAACAAATTTAGAAAAAGATAAAGTCAATAAAAATAAATAAATTTATAATTCTTGTATTTTTTTATGAACATTTGTGATGTCCAAAGGAAAAATGTAATTATTTTATTTACCGCCGTAAAAACAAAGACTGGATTATTATTATAAACATTTGAATTATGTATTAGAATTTTGTTAATTATGAATGGAAACAAATGTTGAATGACAACAAATCTTGTAATTCTTTTCATATCAAGAAGTTAGGGAAAGGTAATTACCTAACCCTAACCACTTACCTATTTATGAATTCCCAAGAAGTGATCAAAAGGGTAAGCAGAGTACTTGAGAGAACTGAGAGGAAGAAAGGGGAAGTGGACGGCGAAAGGTCAGATAGAGAGCTAAGTCTGGTGAAGACCAAATAGCTATAGATGTTGTGACAAATTAAGTTGCAAGAAAGCATCTGTGTTGAGAGCAAAAGCTCGAGGGAAGGCTTGGACCTAAAGGCAAGTCTCATGGTTGGGAGGATAAATAAAGAAAGCATAGTTGAGAGCAAAAGCTCGAGGGAAGGCTTGGACCTAAAGGCAAGTCTCATGGTTGGGAGGATAAATAAAGAAAGCACAGTTGTGGCTGCAATAAGCTGATAGTCTTAAAGACTGGATATAGGTAAGTAGTTTAAATACTAAGCTTATTTATGGTCCAGAATTAGTAAATATTGGTAACAAGAGTAGAAATTAGTAATCTAGCGATAGGAACCTATGTATCTAACAAGTAATAAAAAGATTTGAAATCTTTTCAAGAAGCTTTAAACGATTATAGGTGAAATTCCAAGACAATTCCCTGTAGACCAATATATCGTTAGTGAAGTAGGAAAAGAAAAAAAACAGTAAGTTACAACATAGATATTTACAGTAAGCAGACTGTAAGCAAAGGAATTGAAAGATATTTACCAAATAAAACAAATATTTTCATTTAGATTCTACATATAAGAAATAACTGAAAACTAGTTAACATTTGTTGGGAAAACAGAGCGATACAAAAGAAAGGAAATCATGTAGCTTAAGCCATTGTTCTGCAAAAACAATAAATTTATAGAATAGTCATTAGTGGTTGGTACCAAGAATTTAACACTATGAAAGCATGAAGGAAATACTTTTAAAAACTCAAAAACTTAAATGAATGTCTCAACGAAACTATTTGAATTAAAAAGAATAGATTTTCTTGACCGTTGTTTAAGGGTTTGAGGCCCTAAGGACGGTACCCAGACCTAACTTAATTAATGCAATAATATGCATAAATCGCAATTCGTTCCAACACAGACAGTAATTGTCGGTTTGGCAAGATTAGGGACTGAGACATTCCCAAAAACAACTGTGCTTGCATTATAGATAATAAATACCACTGATAAATTGCCAGAATTCCTTTAAGAGTATGCAAAACAAAGATAGAAATCTCCCAAACTATAACATTTTAATTCTCAGGTCAAAAGAGTCCAACTATATTACTCTTAACAAGTTCTGTAGTGCCAAGTAATCACCTTGCCTCCACGGGCTGGCTAAAATCGATTTGAAAGAGTCCAATGCCATAACAACATGAACAGAGCTAACAAGCAAAATACTTATAATTCCAAAGAAAGTGTCTAAAACAATACACTTATGGAACAAAACAACAAGAACCGAGAGGGTTTTAGAACCCAACTCGAAAACCCAAGAAGGTTTGTAAAAGAAATGATAACCGCTATAAGAAACAAAGAGATAAACCCTCGACTATATATATATATATGAAAGCATAAATGTTTAAATGCCACGAGGGCTGGCCTTGCTTCTAAACAAACAAATGAACAGTGCAAAATAGCATTTAACTCTGAGCCCATGAGGCTAGAACCTCGGCAGAGGTAGCTCAACTAGAGCCTAAACTAATCCAAAAAACAAAAACCCTCGAATAGCTTCCATTACTCTCTGATGATCAGGAATCGCTGTAGAAAAGAGGATAACTCATTCACATACCAAGAAGGTTTTTGGGTCTGGAACGCCTGCCTTGGCAGAGTTCCGAAAAAGGTGCCATGTGCTGCTAGTTGGGCAGGCACAACCTCTGGAGAACACCTGAAATAGAGTAAAAAAAACAAGAAGCGGTACCTTAAATTCCAAACAAAGTTCACATATACCGTAAATAATCGTAGGGTCGAGCAAAGCTTTTACCTACTAGGCCGCGCAATGGGTGAAGGCTATAGGAGCAGTGAAGTCCTGCAATGGTCGCAGAAACTCAGAGCCGAACCATCTGCATCATAACATCGAAACGCTACCCATTACCAGAGAACCAAACTTCAAAACCCAAATGACAGTAACTATGAGACCCTTACTAGAAATCAAGCAGAGATAAGAGATCATTCAATCATCATTGGATGTGGACAGACAAAATTGACCATCGATGAAGCACTACAGCCGAGAAAGGGAGGACCTCTGGCAAGCAAATGGAGAGGATCCCAATGACTACTCCTTCCAAACTCAGGAGTACAAAAGCCAGATGCAAGGAGTCTTCGAAAGGATGGACCGATACCACCACAACATAAAGGAAATGGTCCTCTTATGGCGTAACAACATATTCTCAAGCCCAGTACTAAACCGAGCATGGGGATTGGCCCTATGATTAAAGATATGGGCCATATGGAAAGAGAGGAACCATAGAGTTTTTAAAATTAAAACAACGGCTCAAGAATAGGTGTGGGAAGGTATAGTTAGAAACATCAGAGAAACTATTTTAGCAGAGTAGTGGAAGCAAGAATATTGGCAAATCCCTCCCCAAGAAGCTTGAATTTTACGAAAACTTAATCTAACAATGGAAATGTTAGCCCCATCTGCTTGTAGAAAAAATAGGCTTGGTGTAATATCCCTGGCTCACTTCACTAGCCCAGGAGAAGGATTCATAAAACTTAACTTTGATGGGGCATTAAAAGCGAACCCAGGAGTAGCAAGGCTTGGTGGCCTCTTCCGAGACAACCAAGGCAACACATGACTCATATACGCTGACTCGTGTGGGATAGCAACAATGAGGCAGAATTTATTGAAGCATGACAAGGACTTCGAATCGCTGTCAAAATGAGATACCGAAACGTAGTGGTGGAAGAAGACTCAAGTCTGGTCATTAAGTTAGGTCTAGGTACTGTCCCGAGGGGCTCAAACCCTTGAACAACGGTCAAGAAGATTTGTTCTTTTTAATTCAAATAGTTTTGTTGAGATAGTCATTTAAGTTCTGGAGTTTTTTAAAGTATTTCCTTCATGCTTTTGTAGTGTTAAATTATTGGTCCCAGCCACTAATGACTATTCTATAAATTTATTGTTTTTCTAGAACAATGGCTTAAGTTACAAGATTTCCTTTCTTTTGTATCGCTTTGTTTTCCAAACAAATGTTAACTAGTTTTCAGTTATTTCTTATATGTAGAATCTGAATCAAAATATTTATTTTATTTGGTAAAGATCTTTCAATTCCTTTGCTTACAGTCTTAGACTGCTTACTGTAAATATCTATGTTGTAGCTTACTATTTTTTTCTTTTCCTACTTCACTAAGGATATACTGGTTTTATCATTACAGTCTATAGGGAACTGTCTTGGAATTTCATCTATAATCGTTTAAAGCTTCTTGAAAAGATTTCAAGTCTTTTTATTACTTGTTAGATACATAGTTACCTGAATCGCTAGATTACTAATTTCTACTCTTGTTACCAATCGTTACTAATTCTGGACCATAAATAAGCTCGGTATTTAAACTACTTACCTATATCCAGTCTTTAAGACTATCAGCTTATTGCAGACACAACTATGCTTTCTTGATTTATCCTTCCAACCATGAGACTTGCCTTCAGGTCCAAGCTTCCCCCCTAGCTTTTGCTCTCAGCACAGATGCTTTCTCGCAACTTAATTTGTCACAACATCTATAGCTATTTGGTCTTCACCAGACTTAGCTCTCCATCTGTCTGACCTTTCAGCACGGTCCACTTCCCCTTTCTTCCTCTTAGTTCTCTCATGTACTCTTATTACTTCTTAGCAATTCATAAATAGGTAAGTGGTTAGGGTTAGGTAATTACCTTTCCCTAACTTCTTGATATGAAAAGAATTACAAGATTTGTTATCATTCAACATTTGTTTCCATTCATAATTAACCAAATTCTAATACATAATTCAAATGTTTATAATAATAATAAAAATCCAGTCTTTGTTTTTACTGCGGTAAATAAAATAATTACAATTTTCTTGGGGACATCACAAACGTTCATAAAAAATACAAGAATTATAAATTTTTA
>APFE030762752.1:235120-271647 GCA_000404065.3 Pinus taeda | reverse complement strand
TAAAGAGGCAGCCGACTTCTCATAAATTGAGAACAGTCACTCCTCTTTGCTTTCATCATCTCTATTTATACCCTAATTCGCTGCTCTTCTTCTATCAAGCTTCAAGTTGCCCTGATGATGGATCCCAATTGGGATTCGAAACGTTGGCAGAAAAATCTTCTTACTGTGGAATCTCCGATGACTTCAAAAATATTGTACCACAGAGGTCTCAAATCCAATATAATAAATAAAATATATTACAATTTTTCTTGGGGACATCAACAAACGTTAAAAAAATACAAGAATTAATAAATTTTTTAATTTTTATGTATTTATTTATTTTTATTTACTTTATATTTTTCTAAATTTGTTATAAAATTATGTTACTTCATTTGCATATATGGAAATGTTTTGTTTATGGGTGAGAGTGAGAATGAAGGCTTTTTATATATCTTTCATATTGCATTGCATTATCAATTAAATGAGTAAGCACGTTGACATAATTAAAACTAACCAAATATATTATTCATTATTATTTTTTATTAGAGTATATTTTGTATTTTTATTTAGAGAATATTTTATTTATATTTTAAAAGGGATACATGTCAAATTGAGGTTGACCATAGGCCCTCATGTGATTCATTGTTGTTTATAATGCACTTTTAAATGCATAAATTTGAGGTTGACCACCAGCCCTCTTGTGATTCATTGTTGTTTATAACGCAATTTTAAATACATAAATGGATTTCCCACCCTAAAATTCCCGGAATTTTCTATTAATATGAATTGATTACCATCATTTAATAAAACACATTAAAATCAGTAAAAGACCATTAATCAAAATTATATGATCGTAAAAGAAGATTTAATGGAATTCAATAATTGAGATCACTTGAAATTATTTTATCTCTATTTTTGTCTTGTATTTTTTTTAGACAGAAACTAATGGTTTTTATTAATCAGCGCCAAAACAGCAGCCGAGGGCTGTTACATTCCTGCTGTGGCTTAATAGCACGGAGCAGTATTTTTCTTTAGCTACAGAAATACTTGCAACAGGCGTTGAGACACCTTGAAATTGACGGAAAGGTCCCGAATGATCGCCCGAAGTTTATCAGATCAGGGGGCCGAGAGGAGGTCCCCCTTTGGAAGCCTGTAGATTCAATTTGAAACTATGATTGCTTCTACCACTTGCGCTGGAGATGATCACCCGGTGCCCTTTCAACGGAAAGCAAATGGAAACAACATGGAAAATAGGGGAAGGAACGTGTTGGCTTTTATGATGTGAAGACTTGAAAAAACCCGCAGATATCTGGTCGAAGACACTGGCCTGGGAAGTTATTCAGTAGATCCATAGAAAGAGGTCGTGATCCCATATTCATCACATAGAAGCTGGCAATTTTTTATAACAAATGGCACGTTGCGCAGAGAGGTCACAGCACAAGGAGAGAGGGATAAAGGTCAGGCTACATCGTTACAGAAGGAACCAAGAACAGTCAATCAAAAGAAACTGAATCGGATTAGGGAGAAAAAGTCAAGGCTTGGAAACTGGAACCCAGAGGGGGGAGAGGCCCAAAAATCACAGGGCTTAAGGAATATTACAGATTGATTCAACATGGTTAACAGTAAGAGATCTTTTACTCCGAAGAGAGCCAAGATTGGCTTCCTTGTCCGCCTGGGAATTTAACTTCCTGGGGATATGGAAGAAAGTGATTTTGAGAAATTTTGGCAATATTAACCTGATTTTCCTCAGGATGGTGGATAGGTGGAGCTTAGTAGGATTCTTATGATTATTCAATGCCTGGATAATGAGCCTGGAGTCCCCGAAAACAGAGATGGAGAGGAAGTTGCCTTTAATCGCTTGATTCAGACCCTGCCACAGAGCTAGGGCCTCCACTCTGTTATTAGTTTCCTTGCCCAGACCCCAGGCGAAACGAATCATAGTGGAACCATTAGGACCTAGGAGAACCCCTCCGCCTCTAGCGATACCAGGGTTGCCTTTAGAGGCCCCGTCGAAAAATAGACAGTGTTCATTCAGAGCCGACCTCCACTTAATGAACTCCTGTTAGCCCAACCGGATTTCCCAGTTGGAGTTGGAAATAGCAGGAGTAGGGGAACGATCCTTATGATTTGGGAACAACCCTTTCAACCAGAGATTCTCCTCTCTGTCCAGCTCTTTTCCATTCTTTATGATAGAATTGGCTGCTAGAGATTCCCCCAAAAAATCTTTGGCTTTATTGATGACTCTTGTTGGATTGCCGCTTTCATTCTTGAAAGTTTTGTTGTTCATTTCCAGCCACAGCTTCCAACAAACAAATTTGGGAATCCACATCCAACAAGTTTTGAGAAGGTGTTTTTTGGAGAGATCGAACGGGGATAGAGTGACCTAGTTTTGAATAAGATTTGGGATGTTCCCTGGGAGC
Source organism: Pinus taeda (assembly GCA_000404065.3). Taxonomy (NCBI): domain Eukaryota; kingdom Viridiplantae; phylum Streptophyta; class Pinopsida; order Pinales; family Pinaceae; genus Pinus; species Pinus taeda. The sequence continues at coordinate 269,248 of APFE030762752.1, read as the reverse complement.
TCTATATTGTCAAAATATGGCTGCATGACACCCTTCCAGACTTCTAGAGTAAAGGGGCATTTTATGAACATATGATCAGCGGATTCATCATTCGACATACAAAGGGTGCACATGGAAGGGCCTTCCATACCACACCTACGAAGATTGTCTCTAGTGAGAATGCTGTTGTGTGCTAAAGTCCAGCAGAAGAAATCAACTTTGGGGAGAGAGGGAAATGCCCAAATGAATTTCCATTGAGAAGGATCCGGAGGGACATTCAGAAAGGGCTTCAAACTCTTGTAACCTTTAGAAGCTGAATATGCACTAGAACGCGATCCCCACCCTCGTTTGTCCTTAGCAGAAGCTCTTAAAGGGGATTTCCCTTGGAGCCTATCCAGCAAAATCGAGGCATCACCTTCCAGCCACTGAGGAATCTCCCCCAAGTACCAGCTGTTCCATATACAGGAAGCATCCTCTGACCAGATGGCAATGTCCCAAACGGTATTTAAATTGCGGGCTTGTAGCCAGGCTTTGATATTGGCGAGATCTTCCATCTGATTCATAGGTTGATCACCGAGAATTGGATCATCCCAGATTCTAATTTTTTGCCCATTACCTGGGATCCAGTACAGATTATGGCTGAAGTGCTCCAAGGCTTTGAGACAGAGTTTAAAAACAGGTGAACCTTTGGAAGTTCTGGGTGGCTGGTCCAAGCATCTAAGGCGCTGCCCATGAAAATATTTTTTCCACAGGACCTTCTTGCTCCAACTTAATTTTCCAGAGACAATGTTCTAGAGCAGCTTAGCTCCCAAGGCCAGATTCTGGGCAGCTAGATCACGCATTTGGAGACCTCCTTCCATAAATGGCTTTTTAATAGTATCCCATTTAACTGGATGAAGCCTTCTTTCATTATGTTTTCCCCCTTCCCAAAGAAAACGCCTCAGAAGTGCTTCCATTTTACTTATGAAGGTTTTAGGGGCAAGAAGGATGGAATGCTGATATAAAGGCATACTTGTCAGGACAGCTTTCATTAGAGTGACCTTTCCTACGTTGTTCAGCCAAGAGGCTCCCCAGGCATGGATTCTGAGTTTAATCTTGTCCAACAGGGGCATCCAGTGGGCAACTTTAGGAATGGCCTTGAAGATTGGGATCCCCAGATATTTAAAAGAGTCCCAGGCCCAGGATCCTTCCATATCAAGAAACCTTGAAATTTCGGATAATTCCTTGACCGAGCAGTTCCAGCCATAGATTGTACTTTTTAGGTAGTTGACCTTGCTGCCCGAGACCTCTCTGTAAATATCCAGCTCCTTCTTGAAGTTCTTGTAGAGTGTATGCTTGCCCCACCAAGCAATAAAGTGTCATCAGCAAATTGAGCATGGTTTATGTCTTTGACATTGCTAGCCATGCGAAGGCCAGGGAGGGTTTGAGACTGTTGACCATATTCGAGTTGGAAACTAAGCACTGTGGCTTGAATAGCATAAAGGAGCGGGGACAAGGGGCAACCTTGTCTAAGGCCCCTAGAGGCTTGGAAAAAATTGGAAGGTCAACCATTGAGCAATGGCACTATCCAAGGAGAGGCAATGCAGGCTTTAACCCAATTAATGATGGCTGAATAGAAGCCCATTTTCGTCATCACAATAAACAGGAAATCATGTCTCACCCTATCAAAGGCATTAGCCAGATCCAGTTTAATCACCATACCTTTCTCCTTTCGGTGATAGCTTGAATGGACTGCTTCTTGCACCAGCACAATATTGTCCATTATTTTTCTCCCTTTGATGAATCCTCCATGGTTTTCAGGGATAATGGACGGTAAAATCTTCTTAAGTCGATTGGCTATAATTTTGGTGATCAACTTGTAGCTGGAGTTACACAAGGAGATTGGCCTGAATCTGCTGAAATCGGATGCACCTTTCTCTTTTGGGATCAAGGCAAGAAATGTTGAATTGATGCCGCCTCCGATCTTGGCACAAGATTGAGATTTCCTGATCATTCTCAACAAGTCATTTTTTATTGTAGCCCAACAGGATAGATAGAATCTGACGGGGAACCCATCTGGGCCAGGAGCTTTATCGGGTTCCATACTATCCAGGGCCAATTTAAGTTCATTCATGTTGATTGGAGCAGTCAGCATAGAATTGTCAGAATCTTGGATACATTGAGGAATTAAGTCCATGGATAGGCCTGAGGATCATCGGGGGTAGAGTAGAGATCTTTGAAGAAAGAATGGGCAGCCCTCTTTATGCCTTCAAAATCCTTGATCACTGCGTTTTGATGGTGAATTTCTTTTACATTTTTGAAGTGCTTGCGTGCTTCAGCTTGCTTGTGGAAGAAGCTAGAATTTTTGTCCCCAACTTGTAACCAAAGAGTTCTGGATTTCTGTCTCCAGTATTCTTCTTCTTCCCTACTTGCTTTGTGGAGTTATTTTTGCAGGTCAACTTCTGTTTGAAGGAGGTCGTGGGAGACAAAATTATTTTCCAAAGATAATTGGTGGGCAGCAAGACTGTCCAAAGCCTCCTTTCTCTTGGAGGTGGGAGATTTCAACTTTCTAGCCCACTCCTTGAGCATTCTTTTTAGTCCCCTCATTTTTTCTTCCCACACATAGAAAGGGGAACGGTGAACATGCCTGTTCCAGGACTATGAAACCAGCTCTTGGAAGCCATCATGCTGAAGCCACAATGGGCTGAATCTAAAGGGAATAGGGCCAAGGTTTACATCCGTGGAAAGATCAAGGAGAATGGGCTTGTGATCTGAGGCGCTGTTTGGAAGAATTTTGGAAGAGGCCATTAGACCACTGGTCAGAAAAGAGGATTGGACGAGAAATCTGTCCAATCGAGCAGCAATATGACTAGGGCCAACCCTTTTATTGGACCATGTGAACTTCCCAGATGTGGGCTTGATATCTTCCAGCTCCCAACCCAACATAAGGTCTTCAACCCACTCTCTAGCTAGGTCCCTGACTGGGGAGCCACCCTTTTTCTCATTTACAGCTAGAGTGACATTCATATCGCCTGCAAGAATAATGTTTTCTGGGTTGTGCAACGAAAGATAGGACAAAATCGAATCCCAACATGATTTTTTCTCAGAAGGAAGGACTGGAGCGTATATATTGAATATACTTACTTGTTGGCCGGAATCTTTATGGAGGAGCTTCGTGAAAAGCCAATGAGGAGAGAAATCTTTCTGAATCAGGTCATAGAGAGCTATCCCAGAAGGAACCGATTCCTCCGGAGGCGCCTCTCGCACTGACAGCACTCCCGTTTGCTTTACGCCAGAAGGATTTGCTAGCATGGAGGAGAAGAAGTTCCTCCAAATTTGTCTCCTGGATGAGTAGGATTTCAGGCGAATACATTCTCACTATATCTTTCAGGGCATCTTCTTTCAGTCTGCTACCTAATCCTCTGCAGTTCCAAGAGACGTATTTCATTATTTATTGGGTTGGGAAGTGGCTCCTTTTGGAGCCGTGCCATGCTTGCGCCCTGATCTTGTATTCATCATTCCCTTGAGTGTTTTCTGGGAGCCTTGGAGAACCTCCAGATAGGATTGCTCCTCTCTTTGTTTCTTCTTGGATTTTCGACCCCTAGTCGTTTTGGTAGGGGTAACTTGCGAGCTATCTGATTCATAGACTCTTTCTTCTGATTCTTCATCAGATTCGGAGGCCAATCTGATAGGCTCTTCTTTATCTACAGTTCTTTCATTGCCTCTATTTGCTGGGTGGGTGTTTGTTTCTGTATCATTTTCTGTTGCATTCTTCGACAAGTCTTCCGGTTCTTCTTGAGCCCTGATGGTTTCTACGTTCCCACCTGAGGAGGAACCAACCTTTGGGGCTTCATCGGCCTTTGGTTTGGCCTGAGGTTTCCCCATTGGCCCAGCATTTTTCTTCTCAGTCGACCTAGGATTAGCCTTTCCTCTTTTGACTTCTTTCCACCCTTCTTCGTCCTCCTTAGTCCCGACTAGGGCTTTAGAACAATTCCGTTGGAAGTGTCCGTGTTCATGACAGGTTCTGCATTTGAAAGGCAGTTGCTCGTAGTCCAATTTTTGATAGTGTTGCCATTCTCCCACTGTAAGTTTAACCGCCTCAGGTAACCCAGCTTCTAAGTCGACTTCCACACAGATTCGAGCACAGGTGTATTGGCCCTTATTATCTGCTTTGTCGATGAATTTGCCCAGACCATTCCCAATCATTTGCAAAGATTGAAAGCTCCAGCAGTGGATCGGGAGGTTGGGGAGATGAACCCAGACTAGGACCTCCTTCGGGACATCTACTGAAGGATCAAAGTCAGGGTTCCATTTATTGAGATACAGACCCTGATTTCCCATGAAATACGGACCATTTCTGCATACCAGATCTCAGTCTTCTTTGGAGGTGAATTCAAAAATGAAAAAGCCTCTGCCAACCGCATAGCAGATCACATTATCTTTCAGTTGTGGTCTCCAGTTGCGTTGAATCCATTCATCAATGGTTTTGGTAGAAGGCCATCGACCCATAAATTGCCCAACCAGTCCTTTGTCAACAAGGGCAAGGGCTATTTTAATCGGTTGATCTTCTTGCAGAGCAATCTCAGGGATTTCCTCAAGTTTTTTAATAAACTTTAGGACCTCAGGGGTCGATCGCTTCTTCCCTTTCCGTGATAGCAGGCAGCGAAAAGATTCTTTAGACGAGAGCGGGGGAGTGGGAGAGGGCTCCTCGCCCCTAGGATCCCCCATGGCGGCAGCTGAGTCGCAGCAACTCAGCCCATACCCCACAAGAAGGCACCCCTGCAAATTCAGAAGACAGAAAAACAAAACAGTGCGCAGAAGACCAGGGCTCTTCAGAGCGATGCGCTCAGCAGATCCGCGCAGCTCAACAGAGCAAAGAGAGCCAGACAGCAGTGTGAGGGCGACAGAGCCCAACGAGGCGCCCAGAGGCCGCCGACGCAAGCTCAGAGCAGAGCTCCTAAAACCTAATCGATCACTTCCCCAACCTGTTTTTTCTTTGTCTTGTATTACCTCATCTTTAGCTTATTGTTTTTGGTAAATTACTCCTTTTTTTTACAAATCAAAATCAGCATACATTTATATTCAAACTTATTTAGTGAGTACTACATTGCATACAAAATGAGTATTGTATTAAATAAGTATAAGTTACTTATTTAATGGGTAAAATAGAGACCTTAAAGTAGAACTCAACATTTATATTGCTTAGATTTTAATCTCTGTATCAACTATTTGTAATCCTATGATTAATGAATACCACCTATTAAGTAGGTCTCATTAATAAAAATAACTCTTTTACATTGAATAATTATTCACTATTTATCTAATAAAATAAATTAAGAGAAAATAAAACTTTAACTTCTTAATTCTAATCTCTTTGTGATTTATTAAATAAAATAAAATACAAATTAAATAAAACTCATTTTTTATCTAATAAATAAAATACAATTAAAAATAAAACTTTAATGTTTATAGAATTTTCTAATAAATAAAATACAATTAAAAATAAACCTTTAATATTTAGAGAATTTTATGTTAAGTAATTTGTTCACTTAAAACTTTCATATTTATAGAAATTTATCTGGAGTAATTTGTTTAGTCAGCTGCATTTTCTCAAATATCATATACAAAACAAAATCCACCCTAAACTATTATAGTGAGGCTGAAGAATTGTTGAGCTAACCCATTTTTTCCAACTCCACCCAGACCAACGAACTTTACCCTGCAAGAATACTCTCATTACCAAGTATTTTTAGTTTTCAGAGGCATTTGGATACCTTGAGAAGTGCTTCCCTAACCTTTTTCCCCATTTGTTGGATTCGGTCATTAACTCGCTGACTCTAATTACTGCATAATAATATACACAATAAAATAGCTAATAAGAAATCCCTACAGAAATGAAGTATTATGTACCTTTCTATCCCAGCTACTTGAAATAAAGAACAACAATGAGACTTTGAAATTAAGAATAACAATGAGAGGGGAAGGCAACTACCCATAAAAGGCATTCAACTGGAAACCGGTTATGTCTGCAAAAAAAAACATTCCTCCATTATTTCAATAGTATAACATTTCTCCATTATTTCATAGTGTGGGAGTCGTATTGTGGTTGAAAATCGAATGCATTTTTCTCTTTTAGAATGCGCAGTGTTCGAGCATACACTCCATCTCCACCGTGTTCGAGCATACACTCCATCTCCACCCAACATCAATCGAAGTCTCCAGGGATTAATATTATAGAAAACTAGAGGAATTGTTGACCACAACTTCCACATGAGAAGTGGATCAATCACCAGCTTGATTCTGTGTTCAACTTCAGAATTTTCGTCTTCCTCGCCTAGCTAATCTAACAAGTGCAAAGTGCCTACAAGATGCGTCTTTGCTACGCTTTTGTATTTCAATATTTAGCTAGTTGGGTTAAATAGAAAAAACCGCGCTCAGATCTGGTGGATTTCTGAGTTCTTTCTTTCCATACCGCAAACCATAGACCTTGAACCAGAGTTAATACCCTTAAGTTTTTAACAATGTATTGAACTAGTACTGTGATTTGAATGCGGAAGCGAGAAGTCCCTTGAAATCTTCTTGTCACTGTTTCAATATTGGCACTAACCACATACCACGGGTCGAGTTATTTGGATGCGGAAGAAAGAAGTTCCTAGAAATCTCCTCTTAACTCTGATTACAGTATTGTCACTGACCGAATAAGTTCCTGGAAATCTCCTGGCAACTGCGACTTCAACCTGTTAACACGGATAGAGTGATTTGCACGGGTAAGCAAGAAGTTCCTGGAAATTTTCTCGGAACTGTGGTTCCAACACTGCCATTGACAAAGGTGGGTATATAAATTCAAACTCCGAATTTGAATATTTCTGGGAGGGTTTTCAAATTCAGGCAAGCGAGACCGGATCTTGAGGCGTTCCGCGTACATTGTATTGTAGAGCATATGCGGCGGTAAATAGGCGGAGGCAGATTAGGTACAGTATGACAACGAACATTATTATTTATGGGCAGTATCATGTGTGCTATGGCCATGAGCTGCGTTGTATCGTATGGTCATGGAGCAGTCACCGGAAATAATTTGGTCGCATTATTTTTTGCCGACAAACAGAAGAGACGGGAGTCCCATGCATAATGATCAGCAGATGAGGTGTACTTCACACTGACCGTGCAGAGAAAAAAGTATTCTTAAAGAATAATAAGTCAAGGGCTAACCAGCCTACGATAGGGTATTAAATGCCCTGGTACATGCAACCTGTATAACAATATAACGCATTAAATGCCCTGGTACATGCATGTTGTATAACAATATAACACACTGTCTTGGTGGCTAAAAGCAGTGCGTTATATTGTTATACAGCTTGCATGTACCAGGGCATTTAATGCCCTATTGCAAATTGGTTAGCCTTTGCCACTAATAATAATCGCAGTAGTCTATAACGCGACTTTTTGAAAGCTTTTCCGGCGGATTTTTCCGGCCAAAATCCGGCAGCAATTCATTGGAATCCCAAGTTTCATAGCTAGTTTCTGCACAATCAATGGCTCCCAGGGGTTTTTCAGGGAGCTGAATCCAAATATGCAGTTAAAAAACTATTTTAACTGTTAAAAATCAAAATTTAACCTCATTTCTTCCGCCGGATTCCGTCACCGGAATCTCCAAAAAGTCGCATTATAGAGAACTCCTAATCGCATAATAATCCAATAGCATGAGATTTATTGGTTGCCACTACAAACGACTGAAGTCTCGACAAACTGCTTCACGGATCACAATTTCATAAGGAAAACTTCGCGATGCCGCGGGCGGTCCTCCGTTAATATTTCGTAACGTATTTTCAACGCGGCAGGCTGCGACATAGAAGGCATAGAAGGCGTAATGGAAGTGACTCAACTGAATTGCACAGACTTCGCATCAGCCACAACCTCGGAAATTCCAAATCACAGCGAAAGGCGAGCTAAATGCGGAAAAAACACGGCAGGCATTTGAAGGGTTCGGAGTTTGCCCGAGGTTTGGGCTTACGTTCATAATCTCATTAAAGACAGGTACATGACGTGTCTTGGTGATGCGCGGGAATGACTCGCTGGCATCTAATCCGGCAGTTGTTCTTCCTGGCGGGTCAAGAAAAACACGTGGCTTTCGTTGGTTCGCTCGCGACGTTAATCGTTAGGACTCCTTCGCTGAACGACTGGACACGTGTCAATTCGTGTTTAGATAAGCATATCCTTCCTTAAGAATTTGCCTTTTCGATAATGTTTGTTTAAGTTTACGTGCGATCGGCGTTAGGATTCCACGAGGCTGACTTGGACTTGTGGATGGGGATAGGCATGGATGGCTCATTCCATCATTAGGATTCCAAAATGCTTACGTGGACGTAGAAAATAAGTTAGTGGAGGTACTAATGGAGTCTGGTTGTTTCTCCGAGTCTATGTTTATTTGTCAGGCCACAATCATTGTTTGTGATTTTCTGAGTGTATCGGAGTTTTACTTTATGGATAGTTTATTGTTTCGTCAAAGTGGTGATGATATTGGACTATCTATACAAATGATGGGTCAAATATGCCCGTGTACCAAAGCTCTTCTCCTCATGCTCACAACTTCCTATATTTTTCCATATTGATGTTACATTATTAAATTTAATATTCAGATAATTTTAAATTTTCAATACTGATGTTACATTATTGAATTTAATATTCAGAATTTTTAAAATTGTTTTATAACTATAAAGAAACTTATATTTTTTTAGGATAGATGTATTTATTTGAGAATTACAAAAATCAAGTTTAAGATTATTTGGAGGTTACTTTTGTTTTTCAAATTTATTTATTTATTTGGTTTAGTTGTGTTTGGAATTTTATTATGGGAATTTTTAGTTCAAGTAATTAGTGGTTTTTTTTGTTTTTTGTGGAGGTTAAACCTATTTTGTATGTTCGCAATAACTCTAATTAGATGGGTTCTTATTTCTTTTCCTATCTGTAATGATTAATTTTGTGGAATAACAAATTATGGATGACATCAATATATGAAATTGGAGGAACTTTTTGTTGATAGGAAGACACCACTTAAAGCAATAGAGCATTCCTATTTTCAGTGATAGGTCCATGAAAACAAACACCAATGTCCATCTCAAAGTGTAACAATTATGAATATTTTTTTTCACCAAAAATAAAAATTGGATATTCTTGAAATATAATGTAGAATGCTTAAGAATCTAGTTCTTAATCTTCATAAAGATTCCCTCTTCACTATCTTAAACCATGGATCAATTCAACGCAAGTTGAATTCAAAGAGGAGGAGATAATTTGTGAGATGGAAGAGAACATTGTGGATGTTGATCAACAAGCTCCTCCCCTCCAATGTTGAACATGAGGAAGCCACCAATCAACACGCCTTGTGATAATCTTCATGTTTTTTAAATTATTAGAATATTGAGTGTGTTTATGAATAATATACTTAAGTAAATATGTGGGATTTAATTATTATGGTGTGATGTGACTTAAAATTGCCAACTTTACTTCAAATCTTATAACAATATTTTTTACAATATATTCATTCTTAACTTTGCTATAATGATTAAATATAAAATTTCTCAATTTCCATATGAAAAAAAATAATAAATATTTTTAAAATAATTCAAGCTTGTTTTTTCTAATATTAAAATTTATTTATGAATAATGATTAATATCAATATAAGTTCAAATAAATTTAATAAATATATATTCTTATAAATAAATTTTTAATTAAAAATAAATTTAATATTATTATTATTTATATTAATTATAAAATATTTCAAATTTTGTTTAAAATATTAAAAAAAAAAATGTAATTTCTTTTCATTTTGGTATAACATTTTTTTTAACTATTAACGAGAACATATTATGTTAACATACTAATTGTTTATATAACTTTTTCGAAAGTGGCAAAACTATCAAAACTAAAATGTCAAACTATTGTTTATATAACTTAATCGTCATAAAAAGAAAACTATAAAAAATATATTTTTCTATTAAATAAATACTTCTTTTCCATCGTTAAAAAATTCATTAAATATTAATATTATTTATCTATTAAATCTTCATTAAAGAAAACTACCTAAACTTATAATAATAAAAATTAATCATTAACTTAAACATTTCCATTAAAATATTATAATTATTTTTATCATCGGAATCTTCATAAAAGAAACTACCTAAAAAAACACCATATACAAATAATTTTGCGAGAGATTAATTTTTCATTTTTCTAGGTGTCCATGTCAATCATAAAGTTATAGGTTATAATTCAATTTTAAGATGTGACTAATGAATGGAAAAAAAATCTAGAAAAGGGGATTTTATTTTAAATTTAGAAAAGGAAATGTAATTTTTTATTATTTAATTATTTATTTTATAGTTTAATTAATGAGTTGTTTTTAATATGAATTTTTAGATTTTTTGTGTTAAAATTTGATGGAAAATTTTGAGGTGAAATTTTGATTTGTGTTATTTAAAGTGGTTTTTTTTTACTATATATGTATTTAATACCCTCAAAAAACTCTAGGGCACTTGGATTGTACAGGGGTGACCCATCAAACTTGTGATTTCAATAAATTCCTAGGGGATTTTAGAGAAATTAGACAAGAAAAACCCACTGGAAAAACTTCCAAAAAGTCACACTAAAGGCAACTCATGTAACTAATAAATAAAATGGACTTTTTTAGTTTAGCACTTTTTGTGAACAATTTTATCTGAAATCTATATAGATTTTTAAAAATTATAAATTTAAGTGTTTAATTTATAAAGATAGAATGTTTTGAGGATTTTTTAGTATATTCAATCCGTTTATGTATTCAAAAATAGATTTAAAACAATAAAAAAAATCGCAATCTTACTTAAAAATTGTATTATCAAATTCATATAAAAAACCATTTCATCAATTAATCAAATTATACCATCATTATTTATATAGTTTTACAATTTTTTTAAGAAAAATAATTTTAAAATATAAAACCAAAGCATCATAAAAAGATATAATGTGAATATTTTAATAGAAATTTTGTATTAAACACGAAGACTTCAGATCTTTTTACGCAAAACAAAGTATCTAAACAACAAACTCACCTTATCTAAGAACTAGGCATTGAATCACTACAGAATAATTCTAGCTATGCATTCAAAGATATTTGCACCTTAAAACTTGCATGAAAAAGAAAGATTACACGGAAAATTATATGATAGGAACACAAACCCACAAGTACAAATTTCCATCTTAATTATTTAAAAAAAATGAACTAAAAACAAATAAGTCTAAGTCTGTCCGCATACTTCCGTTAACCCTTATCTACTTAAATTCCAATTTTCATTTTTCAATGAACGAAGAGATATACATGGGAGATGAGTGACTTGGGGTATTCCATAGAATTTGTGGTTCAAGGAGTTTATCCTAAGTCCATGCTTTAGAATTTTAGGTCCCGCCTTTGATGTAAGAATTTTAGGGCCCGCCTTGGATATACATCAAGTGGCAAGTTTTATTTCATAAAGGAAATTATCTCAAATATATTAAAGGAAATATTTAACAAAATCAAAACTTTTTTTTAATCATGGTATATGTTAGGATATTCTGACACATAGGAAAAAGTTAAGTATAACTTGGTCTATATGAGATCTTGTTCCTTTTCCAAAGAGAAGAAAACTTGTAAGATGTAAATGGGTTTATAGAAACAAGTTTGGACCAGATGGAAAAGTTGATAAACATAAAGCTCGTCTTGTTGCTAAGGGATTTTCATAAGTTGAAGACATTGACTACACTGAAACTTTCTCCCCTGTTGCCAAAATGAACTCTATCCGCCTTGTTCTTTCCCTTGCTGCCTCTTTCAAATGGGAAGTCCATCATATGGATGTTAAATCTGCCTTCTCGCATGGGGACTTGCGTGAAGAAATCTATATGGAACAACCTCTTGACTTTATACAAACAGACTCCAGCCTTGTATGCCGGCTTAAGAAACCCCTTTATGGTCTTAAGCAAGCCCCTCAGGCTGCATATGCCAAAATGGATAGCTTTCTTTTAGATACTGGCTTTTCTAGGTATCATTCTGACAATACTGTCTACACCAAGAAAGTGGGTAAGTCTCTTATCATTCTTGTTCTTTATGTTGATGATCTTATCCTTACTGGTAGTGATCCCAACCTTATAAACCATGTGAAGTCCAGCCTTAAAAAGTAGGACACTTGCATTATTTTCTTGGTCTTCAAGTCTTGCAATCCAAGGAAGGTATTTCCCTTTCCCAGTCCAAGTATGCCTGTGATCTTCTACGCAAGTTTCACATGGAAGACTATAAGACAGCCCCTTCTCCCTTTCAGTCTGGAGCCAAACTTTTAGTCACTTGTACTTCCCCTGAAGTTGATGCTACCTTATACCGTCAGCTTGTAGGAAAACCTTTGTATCTAACCCATACTCCTCCTAAAATTTCCTTTGTTGTTGGCCTTATTGCTCGGTTTATGCAAAACCCACATGAAAGTCATTGGAAAGCAGCTAAAAGAATACTTCGTTATGTTGGAGGTACAATTCAGTTTGGGATTCATTACAGTGTAGAAGAATCTCCTCTATTGGTTGTTTTCACTGATTCCGATTGCGCTGGTGACCCTGATGATTTGAAGTCTACTGCAGGTTATGTCTTCACTCTTGGTTCTAGACCTATTACATGGGCTTGCAAGAAACAAACTACCATTTCTCTTTCTTCGGCAGAAGCAGAGTATCGTGGCGCTGTAGAAGCTAGTAAGGAAGCCTTGTGGCTTCGTTAGATCCTGTCAGAGTTTGACTTTCAACAACAACATCCGACTACACTTTGGTGTGATAATTAAAGTGTCATTCAACTATGCAAAGATCCAGTCCAACATCAGTGCAACAAACACATTGAACTACACATGCCCTTCATCAGAAAGCTCATTCATAACCATGTTCTTGTAGTGCAATATTGTTCAAGAGATGATCAAGTTGCAGAAATCTTTACAAAGGCTCTCACGTAGGCGAAGTTTACTAAACTTCAATTTATGGTTGGAGTTCAGGAAGTTGTCGCTAAGGGGGCATAGGCTCTAATGCCTCCTTCCTTATCCGATTGTGTCATATTTTTACATCCTTCAATCCTATCCCAAGTTGTTCTTAAGGGGGGATGTTAGGATATTTTGACACATAGGAAATAGTTAAATATAACTTGGTCTAGTGTAGAGTTAGGTAAAGTGTGTTTCTTTACTATGTACTTTTGTAACTTACAATCCGACGATCATGATATGTTCTAGACATGAAGTGATCTGACGGTTCATTCTCTTCTCGGTATTACTGACACTTCATACGTGGCTTAACACCCGATTGGTCCATGATCTCTATTTAAAGAGCATGGAGGGTCATTTGTAGGGCGACCGTTCATGAGAGAAGCTTATGTAAATTTTCTTTCTTTTACTAATAAATTGCCTGAAGTGGCCGTGTTGGCTCAGGCCGTGGACTGTTTCCCTCTTTGAGGTTTTTAACATCGTCAAGAATACTGGTGTATTGATGTGTGATCTGTTTGTAAGCGGTGTCCTTTGGTGTTCTATCTTAGGAACTTACCCTATAAATTCCTACATATATGTATTGTGTTATTTTATGATATCTTTTTTCATATCATTTATTTTGGTAGAGACTCGTGAGGATATTTTCTCATATTAATAATTTATTTTAGAATATTTTTTTTATATATTCTATGGTTATAAAATAAAGTGACTTAATGAATTTATTTTTTCAATGAGATTAATTTTTTAATTTATATAATTTTAATAGTTTAAATCATTTGAAAGAATAAATATGTATAACTAGGTTTTATAATTGCTATTATTTTTCGTAAAAATAAGTAAATTTTTATAGTTATTATGACTTTTCACAAAAAAATTAAGATAGTTTAATTGTTCTATATTTTGAAAGTTCTTAGGACATATTTAATGGTAACAAATGTTTAGAATTTGAGAGGAATTTATTGGAATCACAATTTTTATTTGTGAACTTTGCACAAACCGAGTGTCGTCGGGGTTTTCACGGAGCTAAATTCATTTATGCATTGAAAATAGATTTTAAACAACTAAAAAACAATCTCATCAAAAATTGTTTCACTGAATTCTAGTCAAAAGTTTCAAAATGTAAAATAGTTAAAAAAACACCTTAATAAAGCATTTGCAATTCGTAGGATTGTCAACCCACGATTTATCAATACAATCTCAAGACTCAAGTGTATCATTACATCATTGTGTGCAAACAATACTCGGACACATATAATAAATAAATAGTGATTTGTAATGGAGCAAACTTCTACTCTTTTAACATGACTCTAGGTTTTGGATTGCGAATTGTTTTCTTGTGTTCAAGGAAGATAAACTCTTAACTAATTAAATATAATATAAGGTCACACTCTAAGATCAAATAATGATTTTAATTTAAAATAATGTTTTTTTTTTTTTTGTAAGCAAAATCATTTCATTTCTTAAATCCATTCATAAAAACATATTGTGGTTTGCTTTGGTCTACCACAAGGGAAACCGAACCCATGGCAAAACCAAAGTTTTTTCAGCACCCAAAAATTAACAAAGTTTGTAGATATCAAATTTACAACAAGTTTGTCCTAAGGTATATAGCGAGCTATTGCAACTATGCGTTGAAAACTAAAAGACCAACATGGAAAATGAATAAAAGGGAAGTAAACATAAACCATAATCTAGTCTTGGGAATTCTGATTCTTCTCTTACAATTGGTTATTTATAGTTACATAGTGAGTAGCATGGGTCTTGAGGGAGGCCGAAATCAGCTTCAATGTGCTATAGATGTTTATCGAAACCATGCATATAGAGTTGAAGTTCATTAAACATAATATGGATCTCTTCACTTGCTTTGTTACAGTCCAATAGGACCCTCCCCAACAATACCTTTAAGTGCCAAAATATATCCATCATGTACATATACTTACTGAAAAGGCCATAAGTGTGGGAAACATTAGGAACAGAATCAAATATTTCACTTGCAACCTCAGTATCAGTCGAGCAATTATGTTCACCCACAATCTTCCTTTTAGCCTTAGTGATTTTGTCCTAGATAGATTGGGACGTATGAGAGCATAAAAGACTCACAAAGGATTCCACCCTTTGCTAGGCTTTTGAGCCACCATTATCCCTGTAATAATCAATGCCACATTAACTTTTGACATGTTTCCTTAGCATTGTTGCCATCAACCTGAGAATTGAATCAGGCTTAGGATGTAAGGGGGCAAGGTAGGGAGTGAAAGAAGAGACCAAAGAATGTTGAACATAAATGGGGGATGGTGAAGAAAGTCAAAATACAATGAGAGGTTGGAGCTAGGAAGGTCCTAAAGAGCGAGGAACAAGGAGAGAGACAAAATGACTAGGGGATAAGGAAAGTTCCATATCAAAAAATGGAAAGCGAAGGGATGAGAAAAGACAAAGCTAGAAAATGAGAAACATTACCAGTGAGATTTTTTATCAAAGAAAAACAATTGTCATAGAAGGAAATAACCAAACATAGCTAACAAACATGGAAATTGATGCAATTTTCTGCCTTGGTGTCCTTAACCTGCAATAAACTTGTAGTGTGGGAAGCAAGAGCCATGAGTGGCCATAAAACATTTTGAAATTGAAACCTAAACCATTGGCGCATGCAAAATTTTACACTTGTATAGACTATCCATCCCAGTTCATTTGGAATGAATGATCAAAACGAGAAGTAGGGATGGTAGTGAGCCTGTTGATGATGCTTGCATCCCTCCACTCACTAAAATAATTATTGTGTTGATTCCAAAACCAAACACCATTAATCCAAGCCTATCATGATGATTGACTTGCATTATTCTCCTACCTATTTTGATAATTTTAGGGGGTGCATCACTAATCTACTACCATTGATACTCGTTAAGACAACAATCATGCACACACAACCCCCAACCAACCTGACTCCTCCCTAACATCTCATCTGAGAATAAATAAATAAACAAACAAGGGGAATAGTTGTGATGCAACATAGTCACTGCCTCTATCGCTAATTAATTGATCAAGGCAACATTTGTTGTGCATGTCATTGTTAATGTTCCTTCTTTGAGAATGCTTCATGCATTTGCAATATGTCTTTATTGATGCCTTCGCACACGCATACCAAAATCCAGTTGCGCACATCTTCTTTCATTTCCACATAGCCACACATCTTCTTTCGTTTCTACATAGCTTTCTCCGCACATATAGTCGTTTTGTTGTTTATTCATTATTAAATAGAATGATTTTTGCACATGCAATTTGTCATTATTGTTGTCTCCGCACACACACAACGAAAGCCACACACATTTTGTTTTGCTTATGCATAGCTTCTTTCACACAATTAGTAACCGTTTTTCCCTCTTGTTCATAATTATAAAATTAAAGTGCGAAGCATTTGCATTTATCTGCATAATGAGCCATCATTTGTATTTACCTTACAAAACAAGTTTGAACTAACTGTAATCATGATAATCAACTAAGAAACTGCCAAACGCGACCTAGAAATCGACAAAGGTGAATCGTTAATGTGTGGTTCACATTTCATTTTTATTATTCGACATTTGCAACAAAAGTGACCTTCCAACATCTTATTTTAGTTTCACAAAGCTTTGTTTGCAGAGCTAGTCGACCACTTCCGCACAATTTGGTCGACCATTTCATATGGATATGGTATTTAAATAAAGTAATTCTCTCTCGTGCAAAATTCTAGGGAAGGAATATTATTGTGCGAAAGGAAGATAGACCTTGCGTCGATCGCTAATTAATTCATCAAGGCAACGTTTGTTGTACATTTCATCACTAGTCATTGCCTTTAGGCACTCAATCGAATTAAGGGAATTTATTTATACATCACATAGACTCGGGAATTATTCGTTGTGGCATGATAATTGTTTTTCCTTTTGTTCATAATTATTATAAGTTTTTATTAAAATAAAATAAGATGAAGATAAAATCTCTCACGCACAATCACTTCTGCATAGCTTGGTCGACACTTTCATATGGATATGGTATTTAAATAAAGTAATTCTCTCTCATGCAAAATTACGGGGAAAGAATATTATTGTGCAGAAGGAAGTTCAATGTGCGGAAGTTCAACTCATTGTGTAAACCTCCTCACATTGAACCTCCTCCCGCACAATAATTTATTCGAATTTTACCCTCACAAAACAACCACCTCCGCACAACTACTTCCGCACTCAAATTAATTAATGATTATACGTTGTGAAATGCATCCCTAAATAAGAATTAAAAAAGGGATTTGCATATTTATTATTTTAATAAACTTTGCACAATTTTTTTTGCATAAGATCTACACTTCCTCCTTCCATACAACTACTTCCGTGATTGGGGAAAACATTCCTATATAATAATTAAAAAGTCCATTATGCAGAAAAAGATTTCATTACGTAGTTGTTCACAGTTTGTACTGGAAGCTTTTATTGCTAATATTTTAGTAATAGAACATTAAGATAACATCTCGTTAAAAATAGATAAAATCAAAATTAGAGTTGAGTCATTTGATAATACAAATAATACAATGTGGAAGGAACTCATTGTGTGGAAGTACAAAGCATCTGCACTTCTCCGCACTTCTGCATGTTCTATAAACAAAGCTTATGCTCAATTAAATGTGGTTTTGTATACAACTTTTTTGCACTACGCATAACTTTTACTCAATTGATTGTTGATATGTATTATCTATAACTAAAGTATTAGCAATAAAAATGTTTAGAGAAAAGTGTGGACATCTGCACAAAGAGGACTTCCACACAAGCGCTTAAACATGTTGATATTTGAAATATATTTGAAAATACGAAAATAAGCATAATTACAATTAAAATGCTATCAATAACTTCGTATATGTCAATCTCTTACTAAAATAGCTACTCGCTCTGGTGGAGTCTAACTTGAAGCATATGTGAAGGTAATATGTCTAGATATAACATGTGCGGAGGAAGTTGTGCAAACTCATTGTGAGGAGAAAGAAATATGGAATAAGCATGGTCGACATTCAATATTAATGTGATTTTGTACATAATTAATTAAATAACAATAGTATACGTTATTTACAATTAAAATATTATCAATAATATAATCATAAACAATGCTATCATCCGCACAATGAAAACTTGAAATCTTCTTTCATGCAATGAACATTATCTGCACTTCTACTTCTCCTTTTTTTTTCCAAGGAAAAAATTGAACTTTCTATTAAGGCAACAAAAGTTACATTTGTAGATGCAATTAAGCATTCAAAATATTGTATCTCCATCCACAAAACATATAGTAATCCATCTTTGGGTTGATCGTAGAGTTTTAAAACTACTCAAACCCAAAAAATCAAAAAGAGCCAGAACCAAATCTTGGGCCTCCCCATTAGTGAGAAAAACGACCCTTTAGTAACTAGAAATTGTTCAAAAAATACAAAAAGGCATCATGTAGAGTTTGTGTCATCTGTAATTCAGTAGTATCAAAACAAAAATTGACATATCTGAAAACAAAAAAACTCTTTGATGAACATCCCATTCCATCAAGAGATATAAGGTTATTGGTTCGACGCACGAATCCTATCTTCATCAACTTTTGTTATGTGCCAGGAGCCCATATCTTGTTGCAGACCCTCCTTAAAAAGGAGGTATGCTTGAGTGTTCCGCTCCCTATAAATCTGGCAGATAGTTATGAAATAAAAATGTTGTTTCAAATGTAATATTTCTTCAAGTAATGGAATCAAAATATAATTTTGACATCTTTGTTCTCCGTTAAACCATTTAATAACATTATGTGAATCCCCAAATATTTGTATCGATCACATCCTCATGTAAAAATCCAACGTAGAAAAAGTTTTAGAGATTGTGGTTCAACAAAATTATTTGATCCCGAGCTAAGGCCCACCAAAGCTTTCTGAATTTTTTTATTGTTTTCATAAATGGCAAGACTCGAGCCACAATTGTTGGATCGGATGCACCATCAAAGTAAGCTTGTGGAATGTCACCTCTGATCTGTTCTTCTCTTATAATTCTAGGTGTCTTGATAGGGTTTGGTGAAGGTAAAAGAGCATAAATCAAGGCACTTTCTACAACAATAGGAGAATGAGAAGGCACCAAATCCTGAAGAAAAAAAATGCTTCTGTTTTGGGCCAGCCAAATGCCCCACGAAATTATTAGAGGGAGATTATTCATATTTTCCTCTGGGACGTCCTTCCACCATCTATGTCAGGCGTCACTTATATTTGCCCCTTTCCAAGTTTGGGTTTTCCACAAGAGTCTCCCTATTTCTTCCCATGTCTTAATACTGAAAGGACACTTTAGAAAGAGGTGTTGGGCTGATTCTTCCTTGCTTTTTTCGCACCATCTTGGGCCCATTTTTTTTCTATTCTGAAGGTTGTCCAATGTATGGATTTTGTTTCTTAGGATGCACCAACATAAGAGTCTTGATTTTTTAGGACTTTTTAGTTTCCAGAGCAGTTTCCACCACCAATCCTGTACTCCCTAAGCCCTTCTTCCCATAAGGTAGATGTAGCCAAACTTTGGAGAGTATTTTCCTGTAGGAGCATGTATCCATCTAAGCACATTTGATTGATCCATTAACCTAACATTTGTTATCTGGAGTTTTGTTACATAGAATTTTGTCACTGTACCTGTACTCCCCGTTCCTTGATCCTAGAGGACCTCTACAATGAACCCTACATGCTTTCCCTTCATGAAGAAACTCTCATTGTGTCCCTCTTCATGAGCAGAAAAATTCCCTTTTGCATCATTTCCCAAAAATCTTTTGTTTTTCCCAGTTTACAAGACGAGCGCTAATGACCCTTGTCCTCCTCGCGCCGATATGCAGGGATTCACACTGTCCCTAGTGCCGACCAGAGTGACTGAGCTTTGTTTCAGTTGCGTCGATCCTCTTTTGGAAAGTCTTTAAAATAAGGAGTCGAAGCTTCCAGCTCTAGAAGCTTCATTACGGAAGTCTGGTAAATGGTTGAGCCGGATGGAGTCGAGGTGTCAATTTGGGCTCCTTTCCCCATAAAGATGGAACTACCTCAAGAGATAAGACCTTATCCCATGAGAAGAGAAACCATCTCCCATCCTTTCATGCTATATAAACCTACATTTTTCCCAAGCACAAGCTAGTGTTAATGTTTGTGTGCTAGTGCTATTTAAGTTTGGAGTAAACAACAAGCTATGCATAGTTGTAGCTCTCTAGTTGTGTGTGCGTGAGAAGTGTGAATTTGATTTAGTGTGAAGCCTAAAGGGAAGATCCTTAAAACTATCATTGTTGAGGCCATCATGGAATGCTAATGGAAGTGTGTGGGAACTTGGTTTTGTCGGAGGAGAATAGCAATGTCAAGACAATGGTTGTAATCTCTTCTTGATTTAATATATATGCAACTATCGATTGATTTCCTACATAATGTGTCATCTCACATGTTTATGGCTTAATACTTCTTAACTTGTTAAGTAGGTTGAATTGCAATTTGTCTATTATCACGGTTGTTGTTTGTTGTTGTTTACTTGTTTCAGGTGTTCGAAGAAGGAAATGGGAGATAGCTGGAGTGAGCAAGCAAGGTCATCACCAAACGAGATAAGCATACTAAGAGGTAGGCCCTTTTAATTGGTTCTAACCTAAGCAAATCTTCCATAGAATGTATTGTTAGTGGCTAGACCTACTATCGAGCTAGAGGAATTGTTTGTGTCTGCACTTATAATTTTACTTCACCACAAATTGGCAACTCCATTGGGGAACCAATCATTCTATTTGTTGCTTGGAATTTCATGGTTTTGTGTGAAATTTTCTAGTTTCACCATTTCCCTTTAGTTCTGTTTGTTTTCCTTTGCTTACTGCTTTGGCTTTGAAATTCATAGCAGCAAGTCTCGTCCCAACTTTTGAAATTTTTTATATTTTTCTTTGCATCCTCGCTCAGTGTGCTTAATTCACTGACAGTCGCTCCGATTAGCACGATGTGCTGAGGAATAGTCGTGCTAACCCCCTTCCGGCGCTCGTTGTTAGTTAGGCAATCGCGCTGATGCCTGTAAGTGAAGATTAGTGTTTACCCTAGATCTTGGCCAGTGTGTTTTTCTCTCATGATTTCTACCCTGTCAGCTTTTTAGACCATCTTCTCCCTAACTAGAAAGTTGCTTTAAATTTGGTTTGTTTGCTTGTTGATTTGCCATATTTTCGCTTGATTTCTTGGGTCTTTGGATGGTTAGTGGCACTAGGGCATTTAGATTGTCATCCATTCAGCTGATTATGAACACAGTGCATCAATTTGTTGGTGCATTTTCTCCTTGCATTTCGTTTATGGTCCTTCTATGGCTTTGACCTCCATTACACAAGTTTGAAAAGTTTTCGTTTGCTTGTTTAAACGTCTCTTTTCCGACATAGATTTCTTTGCTTGTTTAAACGTCTCTTTCCTGGCATAGATTTCTTTGCTTGTCTTGTTCTTGGTAAAGTCGTTTTGTCATTAGTTTGAAATAGATTCTCTTTTCGTGTTTTTCATTTGCTTGAGAATCAATTGCCTCGAAACTTTTTCATTGAAGTGTTTTATGAGAAATTCATTTTGTCATTTCATGAAAAGTACAAAATTCTAGTTTGTTGCATTAATATGTTATGGTGGTTAGCATCATTGAAGACTAGGATTGCATTGGAATTTTGATGTAGGAGCATTCAACCCAAGAGAAAATCATTGTAATTAAGTAGACATAGGGGGGTAATGTGTTTTAGGGAAATTAGTTTCCTAAGTCTCAAGTTAATGTAATATTTAGGATTTTAAGTGATTTAAGTATATAATGTGAGATGTTTGTAAATGCTCTCAAATAAACATGAACATGGGTGGGCAATAATGTCAAAAGAGTCTAAAGTCAATTAGGACTCTTTAAACATTTCCATGATTCGAGGAACTAAGGAGAGCTCTTAGGAATTAAATGGAGATTAGAAGTGGATGTAGAGGATAGAGGATTTAGGAGTCAGTTCAGTAGATTTAGGAGTCGAACCAGGATTAGTTCAATGAACCTTTATGGTATAAATATAAGCCTATGGGCAGAGTGCAAGGAGGAGGCCACTGATATCGAAGATTAGGCCTGTGAGAGATAGAGAGTCTTGAATGTAATCAATTGTTCATATTTATATACAAAGGTTCATTTGGGAACTGTGTAAATGTGTGAATAAGTATGTAATGATTGATTGATGCGTGAATTCGTAGGTTCTGTAATAGGGGTTGCAGGCAGAGTTCTGAAGAACACGCAGAGGAGAAGAGAGATTTGGAGGAGTCGTAATGGATCATTGAACCCACTTGGAGGATCAGGAAATGCTTTGAAGTGACATTAATTAAAGGAGCATGCAGAGTTAAGCTCAAGCGGGAATGAATTGAGTAGCAGATAAGCGTAAGGTGAAACCTTTGGAAAACCTGGAAACCATAGAAACCTGAAGAAATGGCGTAAAATTTAAGTGAAGCGGAAGAACAGTGAAGTGAAGTATCAGCGCACAGCAGCCATTGGATCTTTGAGATCAACTGTTAGGATTTAGTCGCATCGGCGGAATACTTTTGGAGACATCAGAACGGCCTTCGAATCGGAGCGATCACGATCACGCAATTAAGTGTGGACCGTCAAATCGAGATTCAGATCGATGGTCCAGATCTAATCTCTAATCGCATATCAAAGCAGTTAAGGGACAGTGCGATAGCGCCTATATGGTAGAGCGCGATACGTCAATAGCGATAAGTCAGTGATCGGAGGTCGGGCGATCGAAACAGCGGAAAGGGTCGGAGCAAAGAGTGGACCTAACGGATATATAGATCCAGGTAAATTGTTTTTGAAGTCCGAACAAAGGGTTCGAAGCAGAGTTTCCATGTGTTTCTATGCATTCCTGTGTATTGCGATAAAGTGGTTGTGCCGAGTCTTTTAAGGCTAAAACATATATTATCGTTCCAATAGTCGCATATCGGAGGGAAAGGGGTGATGATATATATATATTATATATATATATTATTATATAATATATATTATATATATATATATATATATATATATATATATATATAATATATATATATATATATATATATATATATATATATATATATATATATAGCCCCAAGGGTTAGCTCAAATTGGTCAAAAATTGTGCCTCGCCATCGGGAGGTCACAGGGTCGAATCCACCCGAAGCCCTTGGGGTCAAGTCTTGCAGTAGGCTGAGGGGCGATTTAGCCTAGCTATCGCCTAGATTTTTCCGTGGACGTAACAATCACTCACTGACCAGGGTGCTCGTGAATCACACACACACACACACACACACACACACATATATATATATATATATATATAAGTGGTGTGCCGCGGAGGAGCGATCCCCAATTGCGATAAAGGTAACCTCGGGATCTGTGTAGAGATTGTACCGAGGCAAAAAAAGGTGAGTTTTCTCTATTTTCCTTTGTAAATGGGTTATAAAGGAAAATAGCTCCGATGAAAGGTTTTATGTGTAAATATATATGTAACCAATGTTAAAGGGAAAGGTTATATTCATATGCGGGCTTAAAGGGTTGTATAAAGGTTATGAAGGGTTTTAACAGTCCCGATAAGAGAGATTGAGGAAGGTTTTAATAAAAGGGATAATGAAGGTTATGAGGAGGTAAATAGTTCCGATAGAAGGTTTAAGCAGGGTTATTTAGTTTCGATATAAAGGAACTGATGAATAGGGCCTTAACCATTAGAGGTTGTAGATTTGACTCCTTAGACAGTTAAATATGTGGGACAGATGTGTGGATGCATTTGACATGCGTACTGTGGGTGTAAGCGGGGGTAACCCTACATCAAATTTGAAAAGAAAAAGGATTCTCTTTGCTTTTGAAAGGACTGTTAGAGTGTACTTGTTAGGAAATTAGGAATTGGAATGTATTTTTCATTAGTTTATTTTCTCGAAAAGTGAAGTAGTGAAAAATCATTTTGCTTTCGGGTTCTTGGTTGTTTGCATTTGATTGCGTTTTCTACCCTCTCTAGTGTAGACAATTCATTGAATTGAAAGGGTTTTGTCTTAGTTGCATTTAGGGCTTTTCGAGTCACATCGCTAAGGCCTAAAAACTGAGACATAATTCAAGATAAACTTTAAAACAAACTCAATTAACCTAAGGCGCATTTGAAACCCAATGATCACATCTAGAAGGTCTAGGCTAGAGACGTGTTCTGGCATCTTTAAACCTAGCAGTTGTCGTTAGCTTTGACACTAGACACCGCTAGTATAGATTTGTGCTCTCCATACCGTCGAGTATATAATGGGAGACCCCTCTAGGCTGCAATCCTTTATCCATAGGAAGCCGAGCCTGCTGCCTTGCAAACGTGATACACCGAACACAACATTTGGGAAGATTTCCTGCCCGTACATCTCGGTTCACCGGAAGATATTCTGCAGTTCATGGTTTCCTGGTAATCCTTTTTATCGAGATCATCCAGAGTAGTCATTTGATCTTTTTGACTCATTAAATTTAAAATATCATTTGAGTGCTTGTCCTTTCGAGCTCATTTCTAATCGAAAGTGATGGAGTCATCTTTGTTTCTTTCTCAACTCTTAAAACATGAAAGAGTAGCAGTTTATTTATGTGTCTTAAAAAATTGATTGCCCACGATCTTATAACATCTCGTTAGTCTTTTCTAGACCAAATCGTGAGTTTTCCCTAAAGAAAATTTTAAAGCCTTGAAGTTTATCTCTCTTTTCCTGTTAACTAAGAGAAGGTCATCGTGGCTGAACCATCTGGTTTACCTAGTTCCTCTTCCTCTCCTCTGTCTGAAATATTGTCTGAGGAGCCTTTTCCTGAATTACCAGAGTCACTCGAGGACCAAGGTGTTGAACTCGGAATCGTTTTGAGCATTCAACCTTTTTCATCTCTTCCTCTGCCTACTTCAGACACTGGGTCACCTGCTGATATTGGCCCAGAATCTCCGAACAATCCCATCCAAACTCTTAAGAGTTCTCCGACTACTGACGGTTAGCTTGGACTGGTTATACATCCTTTGAATCCTTTGTTCGACCCTGTTGTGATATCACTGCAACGTTTGTACAATTTGTACGATCAGCCGGGTGTTCCTTTGGAATTATCCCCTCGTACATCCTCGGTCGATCGACGTCATTTGTTCCCAACTATGGAACCTGAAGGCGATGCTCCAGTTACCTCTCTGGATGAATTAGAAGTTTCTACTCCACACATTGTCGAAGAGGAAGAACATCAATTTTCTCTTGAAGGTTTGCACTATACGGGGAGCATTCCCATCAGTGTGTATCGAGATTTACTGCCTAATTATGTGACATTGGCACAATTGGTCTCAGTTACACTTAGTGCCTCATCACTTTATCATAACCTTGTTTGGGTGTCTGGCACCATGCCTACTACAGGTTCGTTCATTGCGAACACGACCTCCCAACAGGCTGTTACCTCAGTCTCGGTGCAACCCACCGTTCCAAACCCTCTTGTCTCATCTGTCCCAGTCACTCGTTCAGTTCAACCGACGGTCTCAAAGAATGTTACTCTAAGTTCTTCGATCCCTAAAGTAAGTGGCCAATCTATGCCACCGCTTCCAGGGGCAGAATCTGAGTGTTTCTATGGTGTCAGGCACGACCAATGTAAGTAGCTCTTATGCTCACATGGTTAGCATGAACCAACCTTCTTCTGGTGTTATCCAAAACCCTGCTGGTCCTAGTGGATCAAGCAATGTCCAGTATCAATAGGTTCAATATCCCGTTGGTCCGCCTAGGTCGAGCAATTTCTAGTATCAATAGCCTTATGAGGTTCAGGTTCATTACCAAACTCTTTACGTTCCATATGGTTCTCAAGGAATGGTCAATCCACTTTACATCCTTCAGTCTGAGGAGTACGTTTAGCCTAGCCCATCCACTTTTCAGGGTGGCTATGGCCAGATTCAGCTCGGAAATTTTTTGGGAACTGTTCAAGTACCCTTGGAATAGCGTGGACAACCTCTGCAGCAGCAAGGGCAACCTTTGTTGCAACAAGGGCCATCCATGCAACAACAAGGGAAAATGATACCACAACAAGGACAACTACAACAACCACAGGGGCAACCC
This sequence comes from Pinus taeda, assembly GCA_000404065.3. Lineage (NCBI taxonomy): Eukaryota > Viridiplantae > Streptophyta > Pinopsida > Pinales > Pinaceae > Pinus > Pinus taeda. The sequence goes on along the minus strand of APFE030762752.1, from coordinate 243,198 downwards.
TCGCAATAGTTGGAGCAAACCATGCAACAGCAGATGTAGTATGCTCCGCAAACCTCCCAACCTATGTCTTCCCAAGACCAACCTCTGCAGCCGCAGGGACAACCTTTGTAGCTGCAAGGTCAACCCTTGCAGCAACAGAACCAACCTTGGCAACAATAATCCTTATATACATATCAACAGGGTCAACCCTTGCAAGGACAAGGCTAGGATCAAGTCCTGCAGTAGCAAGCCAAAATCCTTTTGTCCAAGGGCAACAGGTCTAGAATCCCTATGTCCAAGGGCAGCAAGTGTACAATCCTTATGTCCAAGGACAACAGGTCCAAAATCCTCTTGTTCAGGGGCAACAGGTTCAAAACCCGTATGTTCAGGGACAACAAGTGCAATATCCATATGTCCAAGGCCAATAGGCTCAACAACCTCTTAACGCAGATGTTGCTTATCAACAACCTATGACTGAACAGTTCCAAGGTGTTCAAGGTCAACATCCTCCCTACGGACAAGGTAACCTACAGTGGGGGCATAATCAAATGCCATATGGCCAAAACCCTCCACTATGGGGCCAAAATCTTACCAGCAGGGATGGGCTCCTCCTATTGGACCCTCTTATCAACTTCCAATGCCTTTTAATACTCAATTGCCATTCTTGCCCACGCTAGAGTTGCCAGATGTATCTCGACTCACGAATGATCCAATTCTTCATTTGCCATACTGGCCTCCGGTTTCATCCAAATCCCAAGCGATTGTCTTAAGTTTGATGGGAAAGAAAAAGAAGATCCTTAAGCCCATGTGATGACATATCACCTCTGGCGCTCTTCAAATTCCTACATTGATGATTCTATTCATCTTTATCTTTCCTAACGAACCCTCATAGGTGCTGCAACCAAGTGGTACATCGAGCTTCCTCAACGTGCTTACCATGACTTCAACTCTTTAGCCATGGCCTTTCTCACACATTTCCAGTTGTCGGTTCGTTATGAAACTGGCACCTATTTGCTCACATCGCTTAAGCAAGATACTGCGACACACATCTCTGATCACATCCATGAATGGAGATGTAGACGTTGCCTGATCAAATTTGAGATTGCTAATCAGTTGCTCACCAAATGGTTTACCAAGTCATTCGTCGCTCCAATTGCTCGCAATATAGCTATGGGCGGATGCGTTACCAAAGAACAAGCCATTGCTCGTGCCCAATCCTTAGATCTCGTTTATTCTCAGTCTGGCACTTTGTATGAGTTATTACCCAATGCTCCATGACCATCATCCGATCCCATGACATTGAAGTCACAGGCTACACCTCCTGTTGATGGAGTAATTGGTTCACTGTCCCAGACCCCTGCCAAATATTCTTCCAAACAGAAGTCGGTCTCAAACACTCCTTCTAATAGTTCCTTCCAGAATCCACCTGGCCATGGTAAAATATCAGAGGTCCACGTTGTCCAGTCTACCACAACGGACAAATCCTCGAAAGGTAAGAAGAAAGGCAAAGGAAAGGGTAAATTTGATGCCCCAAAACAGGGTCCTCCTAAGTCGTTTGTCGGTGACTCTTCACAATGGAAGCCCAAGTATCCATGCCTCATTTGCGAGGAGGATCAGTATACTAAGGATTGTCCCCGACGGTCTAAAGTTAGTCGTTTTCTCAAAGGGACCCCAACTTTCCTGAAAGAGTTGTTTCCATCTTAGTAGACTCAAATGGTAGACCAAACTCAATCATCTGCTTCATCAAGATATCAAGTGTTCATGATGAGTACAACTAGCAATGTAGCTACTAGATCAAAAGGTTACCAAAATCCTGCTCCGACAGCTGGGAAAGAGAAAGAGGCCACCCCTTCTTCTTTTGCCCCGAGTTCTGGCCCTCTTCATTTCGAGCGCCCTAACCTTGATTCCACTATTTGGCCACCCTCTCGAGGTGTTCTAAAGAAATCCTTGTACAATCCCAACGCTCGAGCTGCTCAACACTATAATATTGTTGAGGATTTGGCTCAGGCACCATCAACTATGTTGACTCTCGCGGTACTCCAAAGCTATCCGTCTCAGCGGAAATCCTTGTTGTCAGCTATTGGGGGTATTGATCCTACCGATTCCAATTTAATATGTTTTGATCTAGAGAACCACGTTCCACGCTTGCCTCATCAGATTGCCTTTCTCATTCAGGTCATCATCAATGAGAAAACCATTCATAGGACTATCATCGATGAAGGTGCTTCTACCTGCATCATGTCAGTCACCTACTGGAAGGCAATCGGTTCTCCTACTTTAAACCAATCCCCAAACACTTTGGAAGATTTCAACAGACACGATTCAAAACCCTTCGGTGTCTTACCTAACCTTGCCATTACTTTCGAGGGCAAGACAGTACAAGCCAAGTTAGAGATTGTTGACGCTAATCTCAATTATAATCTTCTACTCGAACGGAGATAGACCCATGCCATACATGCTATAACCTCCTCCCTATTCTGCGTGATTCATTTTCCCCATCAAGGGAAGATCGTCACTGTCGACCAGCTATCCTTTTTTACCTCTTCCTCCTTGAATGACAATGTTCTGTATGTCAAGCACACTGGTGCTCCTTATGAGAGTGTGGGGGCAGGTATTTTTAAAGATTTTTCCTTGATGGGATTTTTCCGCTCCCACCTCCTCATGTTGCCTCTGTCAACATGATCTTAGTCAAATCTGATCCTTGGGTCATACCTTCACCAGATCTTGTTGATACCTGGGGTGAGGTTATGCCACTTAGTCTTGTTGAAATCAATTACGTGGAAATTGTTTCGGCCTCAAGTTTCGTATCCTCTGAATCTCCTCTTTCGAGGACTTCTCTCGATACGTATTCTTAATCCCCATGGCTTGGTTCTTTGAAATCTCCTGATCCCTTAGCCGAGACTTTTCTTGCTGACAAAAGTATCATGGAAGTAATGTCTCTTGAGGAACCACCTTAGAACGATACTCATCATCGTTCCTCATTCCTGCCTCACCCGACGGTCATGTCTACTAGTCTCGAGGAGTTCTATACTCAGTTTCCTTCCCTTCCACTTCCGACACTGATCCTGACTCTTGAAGTATGGTCGGAAGGAAATTTGGGTAATATGATCACCACAATGCATGTTTGACCTATTATGCATGATAACCATACAAATCACAATGAATTCATAACAAACACATTGAAAACAAACATGCATGCACAACAATCACATCTATCCCATCCAGTCCAAGTGTTTGAACTTGGAAGCTATAATACCAACCTGTAACCACACCACCCCACATTTACCCAAATTCACAAGCTTGCCAAGGTTAAAATGAGATGAGTATCACTATGATATTACCTGACCTCCAAGTTCCAGTTATGGAAGTGGAGCCGACAACAAATTGGCATACCTCGGAGACCATAGACCATTCAAGAGGCTTCAAACCACCCTAGGTGGTCAATCCCTGAGCTGGACCTCTATTTCACTAGGGAAACTCCTCAACCACACGCACAACAAAACACCAGTGTTGTTATGAGGTCCCAACAGCACACATAAGCCTACCTCCATGCGATTATGACCAAATTTCCTGAATTCAGTGCCAACGGTTACGAGATCTGAGCCAATTTTTCATTCTAGCCGCTAGGCCACTTCCAAAAATTGCCTATAACTTTCCATAATGAAATCAAAGGTAATGACAATGCTAATCAATCAAAACTCAAGCAAGAACTTGAATTAGACATGCCTAATCCACAATAGACATTTCATCAAACATATGGTAAACATATAAGATACAGATCATGAATGCATATATGATCATAAACTAATAATCTTCATATGGGAATCACCAAGAAGGCTTTATGCCATCTCTATCTAGCTACAATAACACTTGTTTGTCCATGCATTCATCAACCATCTAGTAACTTAACAAATCATGAACAAGAGCCATAGCTAGAGTACATCATATAACTAGAATAGAAACCACGCAAATAAACCATAAAATCATCATCATAATTAATACAAATGCTCATAGATCACAATAAGAAAATATCTCATAATAACATATGAAAATTCCAACCATGTTAGGGACTTCCATGTACCACCCGACCATAGATTGGGTTGAACCAAATCTCTCTTTCATCTAATCACCCTTATTCGATATCCCAAGCATGAATGTGGGGTCATAAGGACTAAACCATAATAAAACAAACTAGGGCTTCTAGAGACCAAACCACCTCAACCATCAACCACAACTATTTCACCTCTATGGTCCAAAGATCAGTAACATCAACTAGATTGGTATCTACCCAAGTTGTCTAGGGCTCAGGCAACTAGTAACTCAACCCACATCCTTCCAGGGCTCCAAAGATTTTGTTCCAACCGGTGACTCCAGGGACTAGTAACTCAACCCACAAGGCTCCAAAGTGTCTGTCTCAATCGACAGGCTCCAAGAACTAGTAGCTCAACCCATGTTGTTCCAGGGATCTAGAGCATTTGTTCCAACCCACAACCATATAGAACCCAAGAACCAATAAAAAAACCAAGTAGGAAACCCACAACACCATGGCTATCCAGGAAATGGTAAGGCAAGGATGAAACCAATGTCAATCCAAATAAAGCTCCATGACAATGGCAACACATAACCAAAGAATCACATGCATATACCATGCATCCAAAAACCAACAAGGAGATCATACACGCAACCTACTACCTACAAAGCAATCTAGTTGTAGCTTCTGATCCAACTATCTCCTTGTGCTTCCCTGCTTTCCTTTATTTTCTTTCTCCAGTTCAAGTGAATGCTAGAATGCTCTAGGCATGCTCTAAGAATGCTCTAAGTGGTAAGAGTATGAGAGAATGAGAGTGTGCTCAACTCAAAATTGTAAAAAGCTATCAATTGTTTCTCCGAAGCCTTTTTATCATTGATGCCTCTATTGTCTTCATTTTCCTTCATTTTTCCTCTAATTTCCTTTGCATGCAAATTTGTGTCTCTTCACCTTCATTTTCTCCTATTTTCCTTTATTTTTCATAATTAAATGCCAATTATTGTCTCTTACCTTTTCCAGTGCCTTTGAAAATTTCCATAGCCATTATTAATCTTGTAGTGACGCCCACTATAGTGTTTTCCAAACAATAAACTTGGAAACCATGTCCCATGACCTTGGTCTTATTTTATTTACATGGAAAATCAATGTGGTGTTGTTACATCACTAGTCAATTGAGTAAACATTTTGCAGACAGTACACAAAGTTGTCTACAAAAACACATTTCGTTGAGAAGAAGCTTTGTTTAGAGAAGTAGAAGTGTGGATAATGTTCATTGCATGGAAGAAGCTTTCAAGTTTTCATTGTGTGGAAGAAGCTTTCAAGTTTTCATTATGCAGATGATAACATTGTTTATGCTTATATTATTGATAATATTTAATTGTATATAATGTATACTATTGCTATTTAAGTAATTTTGTACAAAATCACATTAATATTGAATGTCGACAACACTTATTCCACATTTCTTTCTACTCACAATGGCGTTTGCACAACTTCCTCCACACACACTACATCTAGACATGTTAACTTCACATATGCTCTGGGCTAGACTCCACCAGAGCGAGCAGCTATTTTAGTAAGCGAGTGATGTATACGATGTTATTGACAGTATTTTAATTGTAAATTATTCTTATTTTCGTATTTTTGAATATTTCAAATATCTATATGTTTAAGCTATTATGCGGAAGTCCTCTTTGTGCAGATGTCCACACTTTGCACTAAACACTTTTATTGCTAATACTTTAGTTATAGATAATGCATATCAATAGTCAATTGAGTAAAAGTTGTGTGAAGTGCACAGAAAGTTGTGTACAAAACCACATCATTTAGCACAAGCGTTGTTTATAGAACACGCAGTAGTGTGGAGAAGTACAAATGCTCTGTACATCCGCACAATGAGTTTCTTCCACACTGTATTATCAAGTGACTCAACTCTGACTTTAATTTTATATGTTATTAATGAGATGTAATCTTAATGTTCTAATAATAAAATATTAGCAATAAAAGATTTATGTACAAACTTCGAACAACAACGCAATGAAATCTTGAAAGTGTTTTCCGTAGAATGGACTTTTTAATTATTATTTAGGAACATTTTTCGCAATCAGAAAAGTAGTTGTGCAGAAGGAGGCAGTGCAGATCTTATGTGAATGTTTTGTGCAAAGTTTATTAAAATAATAAATATAAATTCCTTTTTTAATTCTTATTTAGGGACGTATTTCGCAACATATAATCATTAATTAATATCAACTCCAAATGTCAATGACTCGGGGCGTTATTGAGTGCGTAAGTAGTTGTGCAAACAAAGTTGTGTGGAGGTGGTTGTTTTGCGAGCTTCAACTTCAAATAGATTATTGTGCGTAGGAGGTTCAATGTGAGGAGGTCTGCATAATGAGCTGAACTTCCGCACATTAAACTTCCTTCCACATAATAATCCTACTTCCCCAAAATTTTGCACAAGAGAGCATTACTTTATTCAAATACCATACCCATATGAAAATGTCGACCAAGCTGTGTAGAAGTAATTATGCGTGAGAGATTTTAGCTTCATCTTATTTTATTTTAATTAAAACATATAGTGATTATGAATGAAAGGAAAAACAATTATCATGCCACAATGGATAATTCTTGAGTCTATGTGACGTATAAATAAATGCCCTTACTTCAGTTGAGTGCCTAAAGGCGATGGATAATGATGAAATGTACAACAAATGTTGCCTTGATCAATTAATTAGTGGTAGACACAGAGAATTTCTTCCTTACACATAATAATATTCCTTCCCCAAAGTTTTGCACGAGAGAGAATTACTTTACTTAAATACCATATCCATATGAAGGTGTCGACCAAGTTGTGCAAAAGTGGTAGACTAGCTCTATGAACGAAGCTTTGTGAAATCGAAATAAGATGTTGGAAGGTCGCCTTTGTTGCAAATGTCGAATAATAAAAATGAAATGTGAACCCCACATTAACGATTCACATTTGCTAATTTCTGGTTTGCATTTGGCAGTTTCTTAGTTGATTATCATGATTACAGTTAGCTCGAACTTGTTTTGAAAGGTAAATACAAATTATGGCTCATTGTGCAGATAAATGTAGATGCTCTGCACTTTAATTTTATAATTATGAGCAAGAGGAAAAATGGTTACTAATTGTGTGAAAGAAGCTATGCAGAAGCAAAAGAAGATGTATGTGGAGTCTGTTATACGTGTGCGGAGACGAAATAACGACAAATTGCAAGTGCAAAAATCATTCTCTTTAATAACGAATAAATGATAAAACGACTAGTTGTGCAAAGAAAGCTATGTGGAAATGAAAGAAGATGTGTGTCTATGCGGATATGAAAGAAGATATGTGGAGCTAGATTTTGTTGTGCGTGTGCGAAGGCATCAATAACGACATATTGCAAATGCGTGAATCATTCTCGAATAAGGAACACTAATAATGAAATACACTACAAACATTGCCTTGATCAATTAATTAACGATATAGGAAGGGACTATGTTGCATCACAACTATTCCCCTTGTTTGTTTATTTATTTATTCTCAGATGAGATGTTAAGGAGGAGTCAAGTTGGTTGGGGGTTGTTTGTGCATGAATTTTGTCCCAACGAGTATCAATGGTAGTAGATTAATGATGCACCCCCCTAAAATTATCAAAACGGATAGGAGAATAATGCAAGTTAATCATGACAATAGGTTTGGTGTAGGTTTTAACCCCGTACAAAAATTCCTTGCATACGAATTCTAAAACACAGAAAATAAACAATGCGAGAGCATAACACATAAAACACATATACACAGACATTTTCCCCTAGATCCCAAAACCAAGACTACCAGCTTGATTTTTCATTATGTTCCTTTCAATGTTATAATACATATTTATATATGCCGAAGCATCCAATACCATGGACCGAAAACCATCGCGTCTAATACCATGGACCGAAAAACCATCGCGTCCAAAAACATGTACGAAAAACATGCACAAAACCATAGGTGGGTCCACCCATCCTAACATAGGGTCCAAAACCAAAGTTTTGATACGGGTACGCCTCAAACACCCTGTGACCCCCC